>OX578150.1:119980245-120102745 GCA_951213105.1 Amaurobius ferox | reverse complement strand
TACATAATCTTCTGTTTGAAAACTTCGTGACGTAACTTCCGCAGGAAAAAAGTCTCACATGTTACTTGAATCAAACTCGGTTCTTTTTTATATTTATTCGGGTTTTTTTTATTTTTTTTTCTACTGGCGCGCGAAAAAAGTTTCAACAATGGTAGCGACTCCCTAAAAATACAATAGGAGAAAAAGGTTTAAAAATAGAGAGAGTTGATAGCGTGGAAGAAAAGAATAAGGGACCTTTTCATTATTTATTTGTTTTTTTCTTTTAGTTTCTTTTTCCGAAGTTCTTGTGACTGGCTGTCAATATATCTGTGCTTTTTTGGATTAGGAAATGTAAGGTGTTCAATTTCATGTTTTCGTTTCGAAGTTTTCCTTCACCTTTACCGACGTTCTTCCAAGGATTAAGGAACAGGTGATAAGAATGTATTGAAAAGAAACATTGTTTCAAGGTGTGTCATTGAAGGAAAGAAAATAATTGAAACGGGACTTCGTTTAACCCCTTTGTTTTAAAAGCGCGTAAGGTTTTAGATAGTTTTAATTAATTATAAAAATTAGTTGCAGAATTATTTAATAGGTATATTCCCAGTTTTGCAACGCGAAATGAAGCAAAGAATGCATCTGCTAGTATTATGTATTTAGCAATTTTTCTAAGTTTACATTCAGCGGTGATATTTTTTAAATTATCACAGCACTACCATAATTTATTATATTTGGAAACTTAAAATTTTATCAAAAAAGGCAATGCTATAAATCGTCTGCTTCTCTATGTAAAATCAATAAATATTTCATTCATATCACTTATAATCTAGACTCCAGAGCTAATTAATTTTACTTGAAAAAAGTTCAGGAATTGTTATACAACTCATCTTACAGTCGCTTGATTTCTTTACATTCTGCACAATGTAGAAATAATGTTTCGTTATAGGCATAATTAAAGCTCAGTGATCATTTAAAATAAAAAATATTGTAATTGCGTTGGCACAAAATTTAGATACACAGATAATATATAAAACTAAAGCGGTTTTATAACGAATGCAACGCTACATCAAATTTTTAGACATTTTACGTGATAATTTGAATATATAATTTGAATATAAAATTTAGATCCCATAAAGTTCAATGTATTTCATTTTATCAACCCAGGTTAAATCCGAAACTAATTGGGTCGTATTATTAATTTTCATTCCCGTATATTCCACAGACCGGCTCAACAACAAACTAAAATTTCATTTTGATAAAGTCATTTTTACGGCAGTTATCTTGAGAACGGACAGACAGACAGACAAAATGAACAATGTCATAAACACTTTACAACTATGTTGGAAAGTGTTAAAAATAAAAAATTCAATATCATTCGACAAAAACGAAATATATGTATGAATCTGGACTTATTTATTCAAAACAGCTGAGCTAAATAATTTATAAAATCGAACTAAAGTACCAAAATTGATAATTATTAGTGGAAAATATAAATATTTTAATCGTTTAGGTTTTTCTTTTAAGCGTAGAAATAACAATTTTGACATTTTAAACTCTTCTTTTTTAATATCTCTAGTATTAGGACTCTTAGGCATCTGTCCAGAAAGAGATTTGACTCTTTATGACCTGAAACGATTCCTTGGTTCCAACAATTCTTTAAATCCAGTATCAGTTGCTCTATCGAGTCCCATTCTCTGCGATCATCATCATTCCCTGTAACTTTTTTTTACAACTGATAACCCTGAAAATCAATACCAATTAACATTTTGCATAAATAAATTATTAATCTGCAAAGTTTTGTCTCAATTGGAGTATGTAAAAGTTTGAGTCCGCAAAAACGATGCAAGCTCTTTTACTGATGAGCTAAACTCACACTGTTTGTTCCCTTGCTCTTAATTACAGAACATACCATTTGGCATTGGCCCACGGAGGTTCAGATCACAATGCAAGATTTTGCAGTTACTACTACATTTAATTTTCAGAAAATTTTAATTATTACCAGCACGGAAGTGCCACTCTTCCGCTGAACAGTTTCTCTCATATGGTTACTTAACTTTTTGCTTACGGGTGGGACAGCGTCCATCGTAAACGAAAAACCTTTAAAAAAACAGGTATTTGATATACCCTATCCCAAACAGTTCGATCCCCCTTTGCAGACACTGGCATTCAAGGACGCCGATGCATGCAAAGGAGGATGGAACTGTTTGGGATAGGGTATGTCAAATACCTGTCTTCGTTTGTTCATACCCTGTTTTTCGTTTGGGAGTGACGCTGTCCCAACCGTAAGCAAAAGGTTAACTTTTGAAAGCATACTTCAGTCAACAGCAAGATTTGGAGACCAAATTATTTCTATAAAATCTTGGTTGGAATGTGCTTTCGGGATAATTAGTCAAAAGAACAATGTCACAGGAAATGTCGACGATTGCAGGGAATAACGCTTAATAAAGCAGTTACTGATGTTGGAAACAGAGTTTGTGATATGACTATAATAATGAAGCTAGAAGTTGAAGCCGGAAAAAATTTAGAATATAAGACAATGGCATACAAAATTTGGACATTCTAGCCGCTCCGGTTTGAGAGTTATTCTAAAAAAAAAAATTCATTCTTATACTGGGCTCAATATTGGATGTCCGCAATATAGTTCAAAATACAAAAAATTAAAATATAGCACAAATGATAAGGACATACTAAATTTGAACTATCTAGCAGCTCTGGTTTTGGAGTTATTCTAAAGAAAAATGAGTACATTCCTACGGCATACCAAAGAAGGGCTAGCCCTATAAGGTTCAAAATCCAGAATATTAAAATATAAGAATGATATACAAAATGTAAACTTTCTAACCGAACAGATTTCGAGTTATTGACGATAAACCCGTATATTCTTATGTCGGGCTCAAGGCGGGCTGACACCGATATAGTTCAAAATACAAATAATTAAAATATAGAACACAAGACAATGACATACTAAATTTGGACTATCTAGCTGTACTGGGTTTAGAGTTATTCTAAAAAACGAGTACATTCCTATAGCGGGCCCAGGACGGGCTAGCTTGATATCGTTCAAAATTCAAATAATTCAAATTTAGGGTCTCAGGATCAAAAACTTGTCCATCCCAAAACGCTGAAAACTGGATATCACGCGGGAAAAGCGGGCGCAAAAACACACCCAGGCTTCGTAGCAACATCTCAGTAGTAAATTTTTCCGGAATTCGCCCGTACCGACGATTCTCCTCCTTTCCAGGTTCATGACTATGATATGTTAGGTTATCACGAGTGAAGACTCTTACAAGACTGATGTTTGAGGGTCTTATTAGAAGAGAACTTTTATTGAATTTGAAAAAGTCAAAATTTTATCCCCATGTTTAAAAAAAATGAGAAATGATTTATAAATTATAAATTCAAGTTATAGTTATTGATTCTGATACTTTAGTTCAATTTCATAACTTGTTTAATATACCTGTTTCGGTTATAATGTTTTGATTCATAAATAAATATGTCGATTCAATAAAATAATAAATATGTTTATTTTTATTAATACTTCAGAAAAACGTGTGAAATCCCAAGAAAAAAAAATTATAAAATATATAATTTGAACATATCTATGCTCGTCACTGCACGATGAATGACTGAGCGCATACCTTGTGTAGCTTAAAATGTTTTTATTCAGTGATTTTAAAATGTAAAAAATTACAAAAATTAGTAAATTAAGAAATAAAGAGAAACGATAGTCTTTGACCTCATCTAAAATCATGAATATTGCCTTCTATGAGTTTTGTATATTGTATTTTGTGTCATTCCGTCGATTCACAGATATCAACATCTTTTTTTTCAATTTTTAATAACTGCCATCGTTTAAACAATAATAACACCAACGTTACTTCTTAGCGAATACAGGAGCCTGCATATAGCAAAGTCGCAAAGAACTATAAAAATATTCGTTATAACCAATACTCTCAATAACCCAGTTAGGTATGAAATAACAATAAGAATGACTTATTTGTCTGTATATTGTAAAACAAAAACTCGTTACTGAAAGGGTGAAATATTTTGCTCTTTTATTTACTTTGAAAAAAAATATGTAACTTTATTTTGAGCATTTGAAATTACAATATGTTTTCATGCATATCAGCATCTAAATTGCTGCTGCAGCTAATGTTATAGGCTTCGGAACAGTCACATAAATTTTTGAGGCTTTAAGCAGCAATTTTTGATATTATCCTCCCTCTTTTTAAATCAATTTTGGATTTATCATACTATTATATACTCTATAACAAAAAAATCGACGCACCAAGAAGGAGTTGTCCGATTGCGATAAAAATTGGTGAATGTGAAGAACATACATAGAAAAAGAAACGATTAAAATTTCAGAACAATTTAATGATTGAGAGTCTGACCGCATACAAAGGGAGGAAGACAATAAGGCGTTGGTCCACCTCTGGCCTGGATGCAAGATGTCACCCGGCGTGGCATAGACTGATAAAGTTCACGGATGGTGTTGCCAAATTGTCTCAAACTGTCGGGCTAAATTGTCACCATTCCGGGATGGTTGCAATCGTCTTCCCATGACGTCCCAAATGTGCTCTATGGGAGAGATATCAGGAGACCTAGCTGGCTAAGGAAGTGTTGGGCAAGCTTGAAGACAATTCATAGAAACACGTGTCTGTGCGGCCGGGCATTATCTTGTTGAAATGTAAGTCCGGGGTGTCGCAAAAAGAACGGCCACACAACCGGTCGTAGAATGTTGTCTACGTACCGCCGTGCTGTCAGTGTGCCAGAAATGACTACCAAACGGGTCCGGCTATCAAAGGAGATGGCACCCCAGACCATGCCCATTTGCAGATATACACCTGCTCAGATATACACCTGCTGAATGCGCACTTCCGATGCGCTGAAGCTCTCACTATTTATGCATTGGACACCCAATTTTATTCATTTGCATATTCGCTCAAAATGTCTTTGCATACGAAATTGCATTACATTTTTAACACTTTACAACAAAGTTGAAAAGTGTTTATGACTTTGTTCATTCTGTCTGTCTGTCTGTTCGTTAGCATGATAACTGCCGTAAAAATGACTTAATCAAAATGAAAGTTTAGTATGTTCAGACGGTCTGTAGGACCTATGGGAATATAAATGAATAATATCACCCAATCAGTTTTGGATTGAACCCGGGTTGAAAAAAGGAAATACATTAAGCCCTATGGGACCTAATTTTTCAAACATTTTTTAAGCGGATTTAAAATTCACAAATTGCTTCGAAAATTTTAGGTAATATTCAAATTGTTCCATAAAATATATAAAAAAAAAATCAGCGAAATATATTCAGTAGTTTTTTAAATAGAAATTAAAATAATAATAACGCCTCTTATATGAAGCGATCACGTGACCATGATATGACAAGATTACGTGACCCACTTCAAAATGATATATGACATCCATCTTGTCTCAAAATCGTGATTTTAAAAGTTCTTTTTAATTAATATTGAGTGTTGCAATAATATTGAGTGTGTAATATTGAGTGTGACAGATGATATTATTCATTTATATATCATCCGTCCTAAAACCACTTTATTTTTGCTTAAATTCTGTGCATCTACATACTGAAACAACGCAATTACAATATATTTGAGTTTAAATCATCGTCCAAATTTGATTATTTCTATAACGAAGCCTATTTTTCACTTATGTAAAATGTAAACAGCAAAATATGTAGAATGAGTTGCATTAGAATTGCTGTATTCCTTTAACACAAAATTATTTAGCCCATGGAGTCTGCATAGCTGATATGATTGAAATATTCATTGATTTTACAAAAAGAAGGACGATTTTTTTCGAAGAAGTTTTAAGCATGGAGTTTAATTACTTGTTGCTCCATGGTCTGAATTTTTAAATAAAATACATCATTATAGTATTGTGATGAATGAAATGAATAGGAAAATGTTATGAATGAAATGCTGTTTTTATAGAGAGATCCAGGCGTGTTATTTTTTCTATGACGTCATTTGAATGCATTTCAGTTGTTTTCGATGAAGTTTTCAAATATAATAAATCATCGTAGTATTATGATAGTTTTAAAACTATTAACGAGGAATGTATCGCATTTTAGAGATGTTTAAACCAGGCAATTTATATTTGAATGAAGTTCATTTTTTTCGATGAAGGTTTAAGTTTTCAAATATAATAAATTAATGTAGTATTGTGATAAGTTTTAAAATATTACCGAGGAATGTATTGCATTTTAGACTTGTTTAAATAAAATTGCATTGAACTTGGAAAGTGTTTCATAATCAATGCTTTAAGCATGATTGATCTTTCTTGTTTTGTTATAGAGTATATTAGCAACTGTAGCAATAATAACATTAGCCGTCTATAGTGCTTTTGTTTCGACACAATACAATCGACACAACTAAGATCTCCTGGCAAAACTCATTTCTCTCTTAACTTATTCCACATTGACACAAGATAAAAAATGAAGGATTGTTAGATTTCTCCTAAAAATCAAGCATGTTTCCTGCATGTTTTTTGTGTTTGCGGTTGAACATTCCGCCAAGCACATCTGAAAATTCTAAGGCAATCTTTGGACTACTCAGCGTATCTGGGTATGTGTTTAGGAAAGTGTTTAGGCTCAACATATCTGGGGATGAATTTTTGTTACTTAACTAACTGTTGTTTCTGAGATTTCGATTTTGCTCCAAGAAGTTCCATGAAAATAATTTATTTTTCTTTACCTTTCCCACTATAAAAACATCGCAATATCCGATTTACAGGTATATAATTATTTGCTATAAGCGATATGGTTAACATTATGAAAGTATTGGAGATTCAAGGTGTCAGAAAAAAATTCGGTACAGATTTAGTATAAATACTTTTTATTTGGCGATATTTTTGATGCAATTTTTGCCGCGAACTGGTAATCCCGTTTTGTTTCCGGCAACCCCTCAAACTTTTCCGCGTCGTAAGGGCAAAAGAATTTACATGTAAGAGTGCGCATTTGATTTTGATCTGAAACGATTAAATTCAAGTGCGTTCTTTGTAGAGTGAAAAATGGGTAGTCATCATTGGTGAAGTCAACCATGTTGTATCGTTTACTGTTGTTTTGAGCATATTTCATTGGTTTTTTATTTTTTGCATATACTTCGAAAATGACTTCCGTTTTCAGTGTCGTTGAAAAGTAATTGGATTTAGTTTTTCGAGCAGTGAACTATGGTTTTATCATTTTAATGTTTTTAAAATTTTAAGATTTTCATGTTACGTCCGCGGCCGACATAAGCCTGTGCTCTATGACCCACAAAACATCTGTTACTAAAACATTTGTTGCTATCTGCGGCCTCCGATATCCAGCGGGGTCGGATTTTGTGGTTTATTTAGGGGGCGAGCGTAGCGAGGTAAGTCCGCGAAGCGGTCGTCGGTCCATGTTTGAATTGCTACGTATCAATTATTACTTAAACGGCTGTTACCACATTGCAGCCTTCGACAAAGAACAACCATTCGTATATACATTTTCTGTTTCTACATTATTTCATCTATTTTTACCATGTTGACATGTGCTATCTTTCGTTTTTGTACGATATTTACGTTTTTTATGCATTTTTGTATTTTACTTTTATTTTTCAATTACACAGGCCGACTAAAAAAAATTCTCTGCTGATTTGGATGTGACACTAGTTTTTAACTCAATTTGGTATGCTGATTTCAAATATGACGCTTTTTTTGGGTTTTTTTGTGTGTTTTTTTGTATCACGTCAAGTTTTCAAAATATCGCATTCCGTGTTTATTGCTATAATGTTATATGAATCAAACTTTTGATCCCGCAATTTATGCGGGATTTGCTGATAAAAATATCCCTGATTCTTGTGTCTCTGAGATGGTCGGGCCACGGGCAAACATTGGACTCAGAAGAACTGGCCACTAAGAACATCTTTGAAAGTTAGCGAACAAAATGTCATACTACAACTGCATTAATGTATTTACTATATTTGTCCGTTAGTCATTGTTACATTTTTAAAACTTATTTATCATGCAATTCGGAATACCATTTGTTTACCTTAAACCATTTAAGCAAAGTAACCACTTTTTGCCCATTTTTGGACATTCAAAGTACTTTAGAGAAAAAACGTGATGTGATACGCGAAAACTAATATGATTTTTGATTTCAGCACATCAAAATACCTTAAAATCAACTCTCAACTATAAATCAGCAAAAATCGTGTCGGTCTGTATTATTTACCCGCTAAGCTTAACATGGCGTTAGTAAACATTTTTCAAACATTATCTTCTTTAGCGACATTTTTTGGTCGGCAAACAATAGTGGATGTTGTCAAAAGTATTTATGCTAAAGCTGTTCCAAAAATTCATAATAGCTTATATATCACTACATCGGAGTTCGCTATAAGTGGGCTCCACTGTATCTTCATTTTTAAAAGGAAGCTTTTTTGGAATATACTTTATATTCCGTATTAAGTCCAACTGCAGGGAAATAAAAAATTAAACTTGGTTAATAAAACAACATGACCTACAGAAAGCGTGATTATGCATTTTTTAAAAGAACAGATAAAGTATTTATATACAGGATGTCCCAAAAACATCGACCTGGGCTTTTATTCCTTAAATATTGATCTTTGACATATATAATAAATTACAAAATTGCGTAACAAAAAGTACGGAATTTTATAAAATCGATAAAAATTTTCAGGGGATTAAATTTGAAAAAATACAAAAATTAAATTTTTTTATACGACTCCCGTACCATGACTCACTATTTCTCTGAAGTGAATTATCAAGTCTAATGTATTATGTCTTTGAGTTCATGTGCTCTGACTTATTTTTTCTTTTTTCATTTTTGCGACTCACATTCTTTTCCCCTTGTTTCCTTTTTTTTCTAGTTTATTTCTCTTTTGTGTCACTATGTGGCGTTACTAATGTCGGTTTAGCAATTGTTCGTAATGTCGGTTTAGCCATTGTAGTATAGCCAACATAGCCTTGCGTTAACTTGGGCGTTTAGGTTCTGACTTTTTGCACAGACGGAAGAAATCCAGTTGATTTTTGAAACATACGCAAAGTCACGTGTTTTACTTATAAATATGGTTATTTCTGCTAATATTTACTCAAAAATGTATAAGAACCCACGATAAATTGTAGACAATGTAATGTGGATACATGCATGCTCATTCGTTCAATGCGCGATACATATCTAAGCATGTATCAAATTTAACTTGAAATGTTTTTATTTTTGTGTTTGTTTTAAAATCTAAAACAATTTTAAATTAAGAAATAATAATCTTTGACATTCTCTGAAATTGTTAATTATGCTTTCTCTGAATTTTGTATATTGTCATTTATGACATTCTATCGATGTACTAATATCAAAGGTTATTTTCCACGTTTATTAATTGCCACCGTTTTTTAATCACACGAGTGATACTTAAGAGCGAAGGTCTACATGCTTTTCAAAGAACGCTTTTTTGGAATATACTCCCTCTACATATCCCAATAGCAGGGGGATTTATTACTAAATGTTCTTAATAAAGAACATGATCTACGGAAACGTGGTCATGCGTTTTTTGCTGCCATACTTTTTCATTCACACAAATATCAATACTTAAGAGGAAAGGTCTACATTCTTCCGAAAGAATGCCTTTTTGGAATATACTTCCCTCTACCTATACCAATAGCAGGGAAATAATTACTAAATTTTGTTAATAAATAACATGACCTACGGAATCGTGGTTATGTGTTTTTAAAAGAAAATATATTATGGAGACCAAATATTCACAAATTGGAGAAATAATTTATTATACATAAATTTTTATTTTATTTTTTCTGAAAGTAATTGCAAGAATGCACATATGGGAATTAAATTTTATTTTTATAATTTTTACAAAAAGCAACTAATAAACTCATGTATTTACGGATAGAAAGTAGCAGCAAAAATTATTTTTACATGTTACTCAAAATCGAAATTATTTTTTGAATGTATTCTGTTTTTTCGTCTTGCATTTAAGAAAAGATTTAACAATGGCGGCAACACTTTAAAGACACAATTGAATATAAAGATCTAAAAATAGTGAGAATTGAGTACATGGAAAAATAATACATATGATATCTTTATTATTTCTTTTTATATCATTTGAAACGTGTCGTTCTTTTTCCGAAGCTCTTGTGACTAGCTGTCAATATGCCTATGCTTTTCTGGATTAGGAAGTGTATGGTGTTTATCTTTATGTTTTCGTTCTGAAGTTTTCTTTTTGTGTTTCGAATGTTCTACAAATAATTAAGAGACAGGTAATAAGAACGTGTTGTAAATAGACATTATATCAAGATGGGATTTTCAAGGAGTGAAATCAATTGAAAAGGAAAGAATAAAGAATTATTGTTAAGGATGTCTAATGCTTCAGGTAGTTTTAATTTATTACCAAAAATAGCGGCTGGTTTTCTCTAGCAATGGAAATAAAAGATATTGTAGTTATTGCAACCTTACTCTTTGAGAAATTTGAAATAAATAAACTTAAAGTATTTTTACTTAGTGATTTCAAAATACTAAATCATTAAAATATTAATAAACTAAGAGTGAAAATAGACGATAGTCTGACCGTTTTTGAGATCATAAGTAGTATTTTATAATATAAATTCACCACCAGCAATAATTATTTTCATCTTCTATTCCCTGCAGCTAGCCGTTTCAAAAATTATGTAGTACTTATGTTGGTTGTGGGATAAATTCTTTATATTTCTTGAGAAACGCTTTGCTGCTCAAACTTTTGTATAACTTTCCTATACATCCCATTCTTACAATCAAAAGGCAAATGAATGCATACCGTTATTAAACCATATTGCTTACGGATAGCATAGGTTTTACGTAAAGCTCTTGAAGGAAGTGAGAAAGCGTTTTATACACATAAATGAAATTTGTTAAATAATTATTATATACATATTTCTATTTTATTTTGGTGGAAGTAATTGAACAACTAAAAAAAAAAGGATTGAATGCTATCTTTGCATAGTGTACATTTATCTATAGAGGGAGCAATAAAAGCAATTCAGGACTCGCATTTAATGTGTGCTGTTTGGTTTCAGGCATTCGGATTTATTCTTCCTCGTTTATATTCAGAATTTATATAATATATGAAAGACGAAAATTCTGAAATGTACTCTCCTTAGCGAAACATCGCCACAATGTGACACTTTTCGATGATATATTGTTTAGGCAATGAGGTTCGAGTCTAAAGTATATTTCGAAATTTTATCCTCTGCACCTACCCTTAGAATAGCAAACACTTTAAAAGTTTTCTCTGTGTCATGATCGCTCATAATACGGAGCATATAACACTTAAAACTGCTCAATCACTTTTGAAACGCTTTCTAATTTTTTTCGAAACGTAATTGAAAACAGACGTTTGGCATAAAACGTGAGATTTACGCGCATTTTTTTATTAAATACCACTTAAATTTAAGAAATAATAATAATAAAAGGCAACACGTTCTATTATTAGCATAACTACATTTCAAATAACAAACTTAAGTTTTAACATTGATAATTTTCGCAACTTTTCGTAATGAATTAAATATAGAGTGAACAAGAAATATAAAATGCTTTCGAAATGGACGTCAAGAACTCAAAATACTTTAACAAAATATTAATCGAAAATCCGTATAAAACGGTCGAAAATTGCGCCAACCCTCGAACTGCACGGTACATCAATTGCATTTTTTTTAATTTCTTGTTAACAATTTTAAGAATTTTTTTTCGCATTTGACTAAAATTTGTTGAGTTAACAACATGCAAGTACACAGCAAGTAGTGTCAGTATTTATTGCTGTTATCAACGGTGACCTCATTTAATTCCAGGTTATTGGCAGGACCAGAGTGAAATTTATTTAGTGCAAGATTAAGTGAAAATCTGTTTTAAAACACTGTATCTGCACATTTAGTTTATACCGAGTTACCTTATATAGATAATAAAAAACATTTTGTGAGCAGAGTTACCTTATATAGATAATAAAAAACATTTTGTGAGCAGAGCCGGACTTAGCTTAACAGGGGCCCGGGGCTGACATTCCTCCACCTCTCGACATATACGAAATGAACTGAAATATTTTTTTCAAAAACATAATTCCATTCTAGAAATAGGTATACAAAAAGAAAGATCTTACATATTCTAATGGAATTTTAATTACTCGCAACTTTCTCACGTTTGCCAATAAACTTACTCTAGATCTTACATTAGTGCTGTCTTGCATATCCTCAAAATGAAACTTTTTGCTGAGAAAGCCTATTCCGATGGCATGATATTTTGTCACGAATCACTCATTAATTTTTTGATATTGCGATTGTGTAATTTGGGGCCCCTTTAAAGCATAAAACATTGGCCCGGGACAGCTGCCCGCATGTTTCTGACTTAGCCAGGTCTTGTTTGCGAGCATAGTTAGTTATAAAAGTGAGTTAGAAAATAATAAAAAAACAACATTTTCTAGCGCCAATGATCTTAACAAAGTTATTTCAGTGATGTGAACCCTCCATCTATTCGAAGAAAGAGAATTCGGCTTTGCGATGATGATAGTGATGAAGAATAATTAAAGAAACGTTATTTAAATACTATGTAAGTAGGTAATAAAAATTATGTTTTCCTTAAAAATCGATTTTTTTTACACTTTTAAAATAAATATTTGGAACCGAATGTCCATTTTTGTAAATATCTGGAGTATCGTATACCGCGGAACAAATTAACTGTATGATTCAAGATTGTTTTTTTACTGAGGAAGAGTAAAACATCACCTGCATCCTTTTGGTTCTCCTCCGTCATCTTTCTAAACAAAAGAAACGCCCATTATCCCTACCTCCCCAATCCCCTCCTTAATATTAAAAAACTAAATCAATACAGATTTCTTTTAAAGCTACTTGTTTTAAAAAAAAAACACTTTGGAAAGAGTGTTACATTCAACTTTCAAATTAACTAAAAAGATAAAAAAAATGGAAAGAAGAAAATTTTCCAAAAATTCTTGAAATTGCTCCTTTTCAGGAAAGCTTTCCGACCCCCACCTCTGGATGATTGTATAAGAAGATTGAGTGGAACCGCCCACTCCAAATATTTCCTTCTATATTCTCGTTCCGTCCAAAATCTGCAGATGGAAATAAACTAACACCCGATAATCAGTCAATCTGTAGAATATCTGTGTTCGTGCGGAAAGATTTTGATGTTCCAAACACCTGACAGTTGTCATGGATCCACCTTTACTTTATTAGGACAGAGTACAGGTAAATTTGGACAGCCATTATCGAAATTCAAGGCAATGACATGCAATATTAATTTCAACAACCATGCATTACATTTATAATGATACTGGGAGATATACCCGTCGTTGCTCCAGATTTAAGGGGACGGTGGACGTTGAAATTTTTTTTATTAGTTTATTGACTTAGAAGCATGAAAATTTGTATAAATATTCTTAACATTACTATATACAAAACCATTCAAGTTTCTTCAATTTTGTTATAATTTTGTATTTTTTTTTTAAATTTAATTTTTTTAACGAAAATTTGAAAATGCTTCTTGCGTGCCATTTGTTCACATTTTTGTCACCTGCTGCAGTAGTTGCAATGTTTCTGCCGGCGATTTCCATGCACGCCAATGTCTGCAAAAGGGGGGGGGGGGTGAACTGTTTAGGATAGTGTATGTCAAATACCTGTCTTTTTAGGAGGTTCTTAATTTGGGATAGACGCTGTCCCACCCGTAAGCAAAAGGTTACATGTGTAAAACAATGTTATATATTAAAAAAAAATTTTTTTTGTCAATTTGTGCTCATTTCAACGGCCACCGTCCTCTTAAAATACGTGCAAATTATATATGATACTAAGTGGAGTCGACTTCATGGGTTTCAGATACTTTTTGAACCTCCAATAATTTTGTTGTGCGTCCCTCGGATCCCTAATGTTTAGTGCATATTTAGTGCGAAAAATGTATGCATACATGCATATTTTTTTTGTTATTAATTCTTCAAATTTTTCATTATTCATTCCATATTTACTATACAGGGTGCCCCAAAAAGATTGAAACGCGCTTTAATTCTCTACCTGTTGGAGATAAGTGGACAATGTAAATTGCAAAAATGTTGTAAATAAGGTTGGAAATAAGACTACATAAATGAAATGATCCTCCCATTAATTTTCAAAAAGTTACACTTTTTAAATTTTTATACGACCCCTTTAGACAAATTTGGTCAATCAGAAAATTTTTATTTTTATTGCAACAAGATCATTAAAGAAAAACGCATATCTGTATCTTTAAAATCAACTGAATTATGATAAAGGAAAAAATCTGACTTATGCCACTTTTCCGTACCAGGTGAGAGGCTGTGTCATCAGTGAAAATAGGGATCATGAACAAATTGACGATGGAAACTGTTTAGATAAAGAAAAGTACTTAAAAGTATTTAATTATTGAATTTTTATATTATTTAAATCGTAAAAATTAAATAGAAATCGTCTGTGGAACAAACACATTTCATTTAATTCCGCTGCTAAGCAACATGATTTTCATCAAATAAAATTTCGGAAAATAATCGTCTGCATAACGTTATTTCAATGGAAGATTATATTTCGTGTTTTTTTATTAATATTTTGACAAATTTTGGTCCAAAATACTGGAAACATGGAGTAGAGAACAATCATAAATAAAAAGTTTCTCAAAATATTAATTGACTTTAGTACATCAAATAATCAATTTATTTACATGTAGTTTAAAATAAAAATGTCTTTTCGGGTAGTTCATGCATGCATATCGCTTTGATACATTTATATCTATGTAGTGGGACATAAAAACATATTATTAAATACACGTATTAAAATTATTTTTTTTATTAGGTTTTATTGAGAAAAGTTGTAGAATTTGATAATTTTTTTTTTTAATTTGCATGTTTAAATTAAACGTTATTCAACATTTAAGACATTGATATCACTATTCTTTAAGGCTGTGTTTTCAAATTGTAGAACACACAGCGCCTGTTTCAGCTTGTTTCCACGGGTTTCTGAAAACCGGTTATTAAATTGTGAATGTAATTCAGAAACCTGCAATAAGCTGTAATAAATATTTTATTTATTGGCCTTTTAATTTTTTTTTCTATAAATTTTCTGTGGTTATAAAAATTATAAATATGCCCCAAAAACAGCCAAAAATGTTTGACTTCCAAAAATGTTGTGTGTATATACATGCATGTTTGTTTTTACGTATGTGTGTATAGTTAGTGTGTGTTGCATGTGTTTGTATGTACATACACCCATTTATGTGTATGTGTACTTACCCATCGCTATATATTTTGACAGAAACCTGTTGTTAAAACATTTTTATGACTCTTCTGAGTACATGTATTTCTGGAACACACATTACACAGCAAGTTTAAAGTGGTGCGCGGCTGCTTTTGTTAACATGACCTTTTACGGATAAAAAGTTATTTATTGAAATTAAAAGAATCTATCTACAAAAATAGAATCTAATCGAAAAGCACTCACAATATATATCTTCATTTCCGAAATCATTAATTATAGTTTCAGACTCAACTATATAACTACAAATGCATTTTTTATTTTGTGAGATTGATAAATTTATTTACAGTTATATAATTGAGAAATTAAAGTGAGGATTCTCCATTAAGATATTTTTTCTTTTACTAATTTGAAAACATTTATTTTAGTCTACATGGTACAGACAAAATAAAGATGCGAGGAATAAATTCCGACGAGCCAGCCCATCAGCGATTATGGATCATCTGTGTTCGTGCTGAAGGATTTTGATGTTCCCAACAGGTGACAGTTGTCATGGATCCACCCCTTCTTTGTTACTATAACAAAGTACAGGTGAAGACAGAGGAAGGGGGAGACCATAGGAATTCGATGCAATGTTAAGCGTCAATTTGATAAATCATGCATTGTAATTTGGCCTATTTTTAAAAAGTATGTCACAGAAAAAGTATTTTTTATACACATGCTACAATTCGAAAATCGAATAGGCAGTTCAACACAATTTATTAAAAATGAATTGTAAAATTAGAATAAAGTTTAGCACGATTATTTAAATTGACAAATAAAATGAACTCTACTCGCCTTTCTTAAACCAGAATCCATTTTTAGTAGTTTTTTTCTTTTAAATTTTACAAGAAACATTTTGAAAAATCAATATCATGGGTCCAAATAAGTATAGAGTGGAAACCCCAGGCCGTCCGACTCATCCAGAGGACTTGAGTAACAAATAAGTATAGAGTGTCACCTTTCACTTTAAAGGAATTAAAATTTTTCCAATTGATACCATACTTGACAATGTATTCCCAGGGGCTGGATGTAACATGCCCGCCCAAGGGGGGCAAGATGACGTCACAAACAAAAAAATTGCATAACGGCTAATTTTCACAACAATGATTGAAGGAATGATGGCATTCGGGCATCACTCCAAAAACAGTCAAAACGTGTTAAAACATATATTAGCATTAAAATATCAAAACCGAAAATTTTCTTGAAACCAAATTCTTTACTCTATATTCCATAGTATGAGAAAGTGAAAATATACAGTGCTGTCTATTAATTACTAATGAGAGTCAACCCACTGCTAAAGTGAAGTGCAATTGCCACATAAATCATTCATAAAATATTGCTTTATTGAATAACATTTCATTGATTGCTTAATATTGGATAACGTTGTGACGAGAAAAATCTTTAGTCAGTTACAACAATCCCTCCAGTTAATTTAATTTTCCAAAATATTAAATTTTCGTAAATTTGGCTACATGTTTGGCAAGCTGGTCACATTTAAAAAAAATTTTATTGCCAAAAAATTGTATCCTAAATGTGTTGCCAAGTGTTACCAACAAACTTAGAGAAGGGATTTTCTTATACAGTGATGTAAGAAAGTATTTCCATATTGTTGTTTTCATCTTTACCCTTTTAATATGAAATTTTAGACGCGTCTCACCTCTTGGGGGGGGGGGGGAGGGGTAGGCCACTTATATGAAAACATTGAGTTACAGAAAACCTATCGTTTTAAACAAGTTTTATATGTTATAATCCTCTCCGTAAACACGAGCGATACTGCTTATGTGGTCATAGTTATGTATTACTCTATGTATTTCTAGAAGCTGAATCAAACTACAATTTAATTTAATTTATTTATTTATTTATTTACTTATTTATTTATTTTTTGAAAAAATAAGTGAGATATGAAACAAATTTCAAACATGTAAAATGAAAACATATAAATTTTTAATTACAAGAATTCTAAAAAAATTCTTAATTTTACTAAAGAAAATAATTGAACCCATTTTTTTGTTTGTTTAGCAAATATTCATTTAACTAAACACAGTAATTTCCTAAAAACTAACCATAATGCAAGTCAATTTTAGCATGCCGTCTGGAATGTCGCTAAAATATCAGTAGTCAGTACTGACAAAACGGACTTGTCTAGTTACTAGGGAACTTTGTAAAGAATCTTGCTGCCCCAACCGGGAATCGAAGTCTGCATCTCCGTAGCAGCCAATCGACGCTCTACCGTTGAGCTACTGGGACGAAATGGCAAGCTCTTA
Source organism: Amaurobius ferox (assembly GCA_951213105.1). NCBI lineage: Eukaryota > Metazoa > Arthropoda > Arachnida > Araneae > Amaurobiidae > Amaurobius > Amaurobius ferox. The sequence continues at coordinate 120,085,208 of OX578150.1, read as the reverse complement.
TCGTCGAAGTGGATTTTGAAAGGTGCTTGCAATCATTAGCTTATTCAATTGATTCGAGTTTTGTTTGCGGTATGATTGATTGGCTTGAATTTCATATGAAGTACAATTTATTCGAATTTCGTACTACGTGCGACAGGTTCGAGTTTCGTTGGGGATATGGTGGGTTCAAGTTTAGTTGGGGATATGATTGGTTCAGGTTTCGTTGAGGATACGATTGGTTCGACTTTCGTTGGGGATACGATTGGTTCAAATTTGGTAGAAGATGTAACTGGTTCGAGTTTCGTACGCCTTACGAGTGGTATTAGTTTCGTAAGAGTACGATTAGTTTGGATTTCACCAAAAGTACGACTGGTTAAATTAGCTGTCTGATTACTTCGAGTTCTACAATTGTTCATGTTTCGTACAAGGCACGCATTCAAATAGCAAACAATTGAAATTAAAAAATTAAATATTGAAATTAAAATATTAAATAGTGAAATTAAATAGTGAAATAATATTAAATAGTGAAATTAAATATTGAAATTAAAAGCACCCGAGACTACGTAATGTATTGATTCGCTAAATAAAAGATTATCCCATTAGAGTGATCACACATCTTAGAATTTCTCAATCTCTATCTGATACTCTAATAATTTGCCTGATACTCTGATAATTTGTCTGATACTCTAAATTTGGTACATTAGTGATATTATTGAATGTGTAAAGAACCTTGCTGTTCCAACCGAGAATCGAACCCGGATTTCCGATATGACCAGCCGACGCTCTACTGTTGAGCTACTGGGACAAAATTGCAAGCTCTTATTGTCAAATTGAATTTTGCATGCTCAACCGTCTAATGTAAGATTGGCGGGTAACTGACAATCCGACTGACCAACTCCTACTATTTTTACCTCAGGTTAAACTCTTGCCATTACTATTTTTATTCAGGTTACTATTCTGCGTGGTCCTTAGCCCCTCAATTTGAAATCGACGCTCAATCTTTCAGAGTCCACCGAATCCGTACTAATCGTACTAGAGTTACTTGCAGACCTTAACCATCTTTGCACTAACCTAACTGTTCAGACGCCCTTGTAAAGAACCTTGCTGCTCCAACCTTGGATCTCCGAACCGGCCAGCAGACGTTCTACCGTTAAGCTACTGGGACAAGATTGCAAGTTCTTATCGTCGAAGTTGACTCTACAACTTGACTAAACTAAACACATAAATAATGATAAAGCATGCATTAAAATGTGTCATAATTAATAAAAAATTTTAAACAAAGAAATTCCGTAACTTTCACGCCATTTTGACGACAGTACCACGTTCCCACTCAAACTGAGAAACTTCCTTATGTTTAAGCTACAATCAACGGCCCCATGGGTGGCCTTGATTGCAGCTTAATCTTAAGGTAGTTTTTCCGCTTACGTAAGTAAACGCTATTGAAAACCAAACGAACTTTCAAAAAATTTTATACTGATTATGTGTCCGATGCAAAGAGAGTTGAACTATCATCAGATAAACCTATCACACATACCAGTAGAAGGCGTTTTATGAATAATCAACTTCATCAAGAAACACTTAAGCATTGTCAAAAATTCCATTCCACATTTATCAACGTCATTTAACCCCGAGCTATTTGTCAGACAAGCCGTCAAAAATTTTAAACCGAATGTCAGAAGGACGAAAACTCCATTTTATCGTATCATAACAAGGTTTTTCAGCTGCTTTGAAAGACTTTGAAAATATGGTCGCAGTCGACATAAAAAAAAAATTCGATATATATATTTCTGTGGAAATGTTTGATAAAAAGAATTTTGAAATATATGGAGGGAATGTTAGATTACATATATTGATTTGACACTTTTGCGATGCATATCATTTATTCTGTATCTTCACCGGTATTTATCCTCTTCGCTTAAAGTAAATGTAGACTTCCATGCGTATTGTTGCAAATACATACGTCTTTGCCTGTGTCTGATGTCCGTACAGTTATCAATTTTCATTAAGGAGAAATCTGCGTCGCTTCATCTTGGCGGCAAATTTAGTAAATATTAGTAGAAAATTTTGAAAAACCAAAATATTGGATGGGCCATAGAGAATGGCACTCTGTAAAATATGCAATTTACACCGCATATTCCTAAACCTGCTAGTGTGTAAACTATATCCACAAGTCAATCAGTATAATTGATTGGTGCCTCCCCTCATCCTGTTAATCTGTACAGTATGAAAAGTAAAATGCATCAGAAATTAATGATTTATAAGTACCAGAAATATTTTTGCAAAAATTATATATAAAATAAATTTAATGATTTGCAAATTATCATCAGTTTAGGAATAATAATACAGTGGTATAAAAATGGTCGACTTAATTCAGACGATAACAATTTGAAGGTTTGAAAGGTGTCTCCGGCAGATGAGCAACAAGGAGGCAGGAAATCAAACAGATAAACTTGAAGGCTGTAAAAGGTAAAATATGACAATAAGGTGTTTGCGAAACATTGCTGCTTGCAGCAGGATGGGGCTAGTGCTGACACCTACCAGAAATCAGAAAAGTGGTACAATATTTTTTCCGATTTTATTGCTACTGCAGTCCCCAAATAGCTTGGATTTGAACCCATTAGTTTACTGTGCTTGGAATAAATTTGCTTTCTGCATTCATTCACTAGAATCATTTAACGTCTAGAAAATTGCTAGGTACTTAATAAAATCGTGTGGTGAAACGACAGAGAAAAGAAATTATTGTATAACATTGTAACTCTTGGACTATCCTATTGAATAGCCTTTTAAGAATTGAGATGAGCATGTTGGCAAGTAAACATGTGTATACTTGTAGATATTTGAATGTCAAATTTGTGAAATGATCTTTTCTGCAACTATAATTGTCTCCAACTATAAGTTTTTTTTACCCGTCTAATATTTACCACGATAAAAACAAATTACAAATGTTCCAACCGTTAATATACATGTAAATACATACATTATGCATGTCTTATTTAACAGTCAAGATTATAGATTCATTAAGTATATTTTATTCCATACGAAACATCACTTCTTGGTAAAAAAAAAAATAAAAAAAAATTCCCACCAAGTACTAAAAAAAAAACCCTTCTTCCAAATAGTTATTAAATCTCAAAATGGTTTACGCCATGTCCCCGCAAGACCAGAGCTCTGTTTTCAAGATTAATGTACCCTGTTGAAGGACCCTAATAATTCTTTAAAATACACATAGCCCCTTTTTAAATGTAGTTAATTTTTCATAGGTGATTACTACTTCTTGGCGATAGCACGGTTACATTTATCTTGCAGAAATGAAACAAGAGTATAAATTGATGATTGATCAATTTATGCACTTCTTCATAATTTTCAATTTAAGCATTTTCGAAAAACAACAGATTCTCTGTAGAACAGTACGAAAAGCAAAAAAATGAAGGTAAGGAAGTCAAGTGACTACACTGGAATATAAAATCTAAAAGTTTGATAAATATTCACAAGCCAGCTTAATTTACGACAGTAACTGATAATTACGGTAGCGCATAAAAATATTCACAACAGCACAACAACAACGACAAGAGACACGACGCTGAATGAGCGTAATTATGCACGAAGTAGGAAAAAAAACTCGTATCAAAGTTAAATTATTTGTTATGCCCAATTAAGTCTACCTTGCTTTGGCAGGTTGTAAATACTGACGCCACTGGCAGCATAATCTGTATTGTTCAGAGAAGTAATTAGATATTTCTAAACTTTGATCTCTGAAGGGATTTAAGCAAAGCTAGGTGTGGTAGTGTAAATATAGTAATAAGGAATTACGCATTATAAGCTTGGAATTGAAGATTAAGAACTTATATTTCAGTCCTAAAAAATGTGCAATATATATATATATATATATATATATATATATATTAAAATAGTAAATCCAATGGCAGAATGGAAGAAGTAACTCATAATACACTATCTTAGAAATTTGCCTACAGAATACAATGAAATAAAATGAAATTCAACCATAATGAGGATATTATAATATATATTACAGTTCAGAAAGCTAAAGATAATCAACAAATGTCAAAGAAGAGGAATCGAAAAAAGGAATACCAAAATACTCAAGCATTAATGCTCGCACGTGGAAGATCTCTAGGCTTAAGAATAGTTCATTTCGAAAAAATTCTTTTTCAAGTCCTAATATTTAAACGAAATGAACACAAAAATGCTTGTTTCTGAAACACAAAATAGATTTTATCTATAAACATGTGGTATTAGGACGACAGGCATAAAGATTGAAAAAATAGAAATGAAACATAAATACCTTAAAATACAATATATATATATACAGTAAAACTTCGATTAACCTTCACTCGTTTAACCGTCAGTTTCTGTTATCCGTCATGGTATTACGATATTACCGATTATCCGTCATGGTATTATGATATTATATTTATGGTATTACGATAAAGTTCTGTACATTACTACTCTTATATTGAAGTTCATATTGATCGTTTTGTAAAATTAAATACAATATGTATGTATTGTTCACTTTTAAAGGATTTTATTTTAATTTTCGTCCCAAGCCCGCAGTGAATCATTTTACTGTATGTATTAAGAGATTTCTGTTATCCGTCTATTCGGTTATCCGTCACAGCCCTAGTCCCGACGGTGACGGTTAATCGAAATTTTACTGTGTGTATATATATATATATATATATATATATATAAGATTTAAAATGAAAAAAGAAAATATATAGATGGAATGATTGTTTTTACAGGGTGCAGAAAGGTCAAGGGGGATTGCGACCCCTATTTCCTGGTTAGAAGCTAGCTTTGACTTCATGAAAACGCTCCTAGAGACTCTGCACGCCCGAAACAACAATCGATCATGCACGTGGGGGAAAAATGGCCGAATCCCAGACAACATAAAAATGATCAAAATAACAAAAATTGGAAATTTTACCAACCAGCAAGACGAGAATCTTGGAAGAGTTGCATAAAGCGTATATACTTCCATACATAAAAAAATCGCGTCTAACTTATAGAGCCATCCGGATGTGAAACAATCAGATAATCCTAGGTAAGAGTTGAGTTGTATTGTATAATGTCGGATAAATTAACATAATTTTTATCACTATAATTTCTGCAAAAAACATCATAATAGTGCTGTACAAAGCGGAAGGGATATTTTATACTTTTTGGGATTGTATTTCTTTATATATATATTATATATATATATATATATATATATATATATATATATAATATATATATACGTGTGTGTGTGTGTTTTAGTAAAACCAGAAATTGGATAGAGATATAGGTCTATCCAGTTTCATACATAGAACCCAAAACTGGATAAACCTATAAGTCACCAGTTTATACGGGTAAAGCCCTTAGAGCAGCTAAGGTAAATCCTCATTATCCTGAAGGTCTGGTAAACCTAAGTTTATCCAACACTGTTTGAGTAAACCTAGGTTTAAGAATCTCTGCGTGGATAAAAAAGAATTCGGCAGACAGGAGAAACATTTATATTTTTAATATGTGTGGCATCAATGTCTTGCCTCGGCTGATTCGAGCTCCTAAAAGTCGTCTGAAACCTGCAGCAGGTTCTGCAGCAGAATCTACTAGCCGCACTATATTTGACCTAATGGCATGACGTTTGAAAATTATATTGACGTTGACCTAGCAAATTATATCTAAATACAAAAGTTGATTGTGGTATTTGAATCCGTTCCTTATTTATTGTGTCTCATCTTAAACACACGTATACAGTCTAAAATATATAAAAAAAAATTAAATTTAGAAAAAAATTCAAAGAAACATTTTTTTTTCCTATGAAAATGAGAAAGTAAAAGTGTGGCTTAAGTCGCCTTTCTCATAGCAGATTCCATTTTTAAGGAGCTTGATGTTATTAATTTTTATTTTATTTTTTATTTTATTTATTTATTTATTTTTTGCAAATTTTGCAAGGAAATTTTTGAAAAATCAATGTTCCCCCGAGGGGTAGTTTGATCCGCTCGAAGGGGGGGGGGGGGGGGTAATAGCTTCACGACAAAAACTATGTCGCAGCTACTTTTCACCGCGATGATTGAAATTGTTAAGTTTCGTGATAATTAAGCCATATAAATAACCCCTTTTAAGCATAATTATGCCAAATTCGTCCTATTCTACCATGTTAAGAAAATATAAAATTTCGAAGATTTTGCCCGAATGTCACAACATTTTATCAAGTTCTAGATTTTTCAATAGTAAAGCAGAATATAAAGTTTCGAAAAAATCCATTGATATTTGTAGCAGCTATCGTGCACACAAAAAATAAACCACAGATATACGAACATCACTCTAAAAATAGTCAAAACGTGTTCAGACGGTTTTAAAACATATACTGGCATCAAAATATCGAAATCGAAAATTTTCGTTATAACATTAGTTTATACTTCATTGTATAGTGTGAGAAAGTATTAAATTAAATTCTTTTTCAGCAAACAATCAGGTCAGTTTACAAAAATAATTACAACAGCAAAGCATAACGACAGCCAAACATGGCGATAAATCAACGAAATTGAACTCGCATTTGAAAAAAAATAAGCTCGTTTTGTGAATGGTAGATTTATCTGCCAAGATTTCGTTAAGTCTACACTACTTTGACAGGTGTAAATACTGACGCCTTTAAGCGCAAGCTGTGTTGCTGTGAGAGTTATATTTGAATTTTGGTCTCAAGAGAAATTCAAACACGCAAGGGCATATGCATAATTGTAAAGGATAAAAAAAAGGAAAATTCTAAGACTTGTAATAAGAGCATTTTGCACAAGGTTGTACATTAAATTCCTGTGCATGCACGTGTTGCTTATTTTAGAATTTATGAAAATGACAGCAATTTGCTAATAATAAGATTGTGTAATTTTGCTATTGTGTAATTTGTTACTTTCCTTATATACATAAGGAAAGTATTGTGACGAGGTCGAAAATTCGAATTCGAGTTTTCGACGGGAGAGCACGTTTCAAGCATCCCTTTATCACGAATCAAATATTTTTGAAGTGATGTCTGTGTGTGCGTGTGTGAAAGTATGTGTGTGTGTGTGAAAGTATGTATGTGTGTGTGTGTGTGTGTGTCAGTGAGTCTTTGGTGACGATAACTGACGAACGAATAGACCGATTCGAACGAAATTTGGTATAAAAATCACAATCCGTAAACACTGGAAGCCTATTGTTTTTATACGCAATCGAATGTTCAGACCCCCCCCCCCCCTAAATTTTCGAGTGAAATTTTGAAAAAATCGTCAAAAAATCAAAACCGCTAATAAAGTTACGCAAATAGACATTTCTTATGCAATTTTTCATTAGAAAACGATTGACATAAATTTTAGAACGCTAACAAAAACCGTTCTCGAGATATTGCACATTTTTCAAAAAAATTATCAAAAAGTCATATAAAAAAAAAAAAAATATTTCCTATTGAGAAACATGTTCACTTTTCATATATAATAGCATGCGATAAATTTGATGACATCATTCTCGTGGAACTTGCTCGTTCCACTCATGAAAAAAGATACTTTGAGTAATACTTTTGTATTTGAACGCCAATAGTCATTTATCTGCTATAAAAATAACTTATTTCTCCGTCCATAACGCTTGACGAGATATTGGCGACGAATTTGGCGTAATGTCGATCACAGGTTGGGAACCATTGGCTAACGTGACGACAAACGATTTATGTTTTTACTTTTGCTTATGTTAATATTTAAAGAACTTAAATTTTTGCACTATTATGATTGTTTAATTGGTTACAGTGGTACACAATATTAAATCAGAAATCTGTCATAATTTCTACAGCTTATCTCGTTCGACCCATGTTGATTTATAGCCAGACTTTTGAAGGGGTGTTTTGCTTCTTTTATATATCTTAAAAATTATTTACAATATAAAAATATTTCCTGAATTTGAAATTCTGTACAAACCAAAAGCAACTCCAGGCACTTCTACTAATCCGTAGTTAAAATATTTCTTCATATGATGTAAAAACTCAGCTATAATAGAAGTTAAAATCATTTTTTTTATTATTATTATTCATTATAGTTGATCCACCTTACTTTAAATGTAATTTAAATTATTTTACGCACTCCGTAATGTGAAGGAGGAAAAATAATTCCAACAACCTATATTCATTTTGCCTGATCACGTGACTAGGTTCCATAAACTTGAAGTGCTGCTCTCTAATTGAATTGCGAGATAGCGAATGTTTTTCTAATTCGAAGTTATTGCGCGAAGAATAGCGCGGAATTAGAATTATTTTAAAATATTATTTCAGCACATATTTAGCTCAAAATTGTGGTGCTTTATCAAATGCCTTGCTTTTGAACATTTACTTTTTATTTTCTTTACAATGTATAAGGGCAAGTTTCGTGATGAGGATATATATCGGATTTGCGGGTTTTGATGCATTTACACGTACATCTTGCAAATCCCTTAAGAAGAATATGCCATTTTTAAATGGGTTATCTGTCATCCTGAATGCGGCTGTCTTTCTTTCCTCTTTTTTTCTCAACCAAACCATCCGACTTATTTGAAAGTGTTACTATCGACCGTAGACAGTTTTGTTTGACGTCGGGAATCGAATCCCAGTACGTAAACAGTCTGTACGTCTTCTGCACAATATGCCGAAAAAATAAACAAATCGAAATAATTTTGGTATAATTATTTTAATCAATATACCTCAGAAGCCCGTTGATTTTCTGTTCCCGGTTTAATCAGCAAGGTTCTTTACACGACACAGATATTGATTATCCTTATGTATAATAACATTATTTTATTTACATGACTTTGTTTTCCTATAAAAACTTTACTTTATATACATATGTTTTTATCAAAACAATTGTTTTATACACAACTTTGTTTCCATACAAATATTTTCATTTGTACATTTTCGTTTGAATGATCTCTACCCAAGTATTACACTTTCACTATATGCTACTAATAAATTTATGGCACGTTTGTATAGGCTTTACTATAATATTATTAAAAAAACGTACTATGTTTTAACAGCACCTCATCCATTCAGGGCCGCCCATAAAAATTGTGGGCATCCATTTATCACGATCCCCTCTCCATATTTTATTTTCTCTTCTTTGTGAATGTTTCATATCTTCTCCATTCTCCAAAAATTTTAAGAGTCTGAGTCCCTTCAGGAGCTCCCTACTCAAAAGGTATTTGTACCTTTATCTATGATGGCCCTGACGCATTAAAATGATTTACTGTACGGTTAGTATGTCTTCCCTATTTTATTTTCCCCTCTTTGTGAATGTTTCATATCTTCCCCATTCTCCAAAAATATTGAAAGTCCCTTCTGGAGCCCCCTACTCAGAAGGTGTTTGTACCCTTATTTATGGGTGGCCCTGCCACATTAAAATGATTTACTGCGCTGTTAGTATGTCTCCCCTGTTCTATTTTCCCCTCTTTGTAAATGTTTCATATCTTCCCCATTCTCCCAATATATTGAGAGTATGAGTCCCCTCTGGAGTCCCCTCTGGAGTCCCCTACTCAAAAGGTGTTTGTACCCTTATCTCTGGGTGGCCCTGGCACATTAAAATGATCTATTGCATGGTTAGTATGTCTCCCCCTATTTTATTTTACCCTGTTTGTGAATTTTTAATATCTTCCCCATCCTCCAAAAATATTGAGGGCGAGGGCCTCAAAATATTGAAGTCCCCTCCCCCCTCTCAAATAGAGTTCACCCCCTTATCAATGGGCCGCTCCGACCCATCAAAATAATCTACTACATGGTTAGTATGCATTTCCGAAAGCTACCAACTAATATTAAAAAACGAAGCCGGTGTTCCATTAAATTCTGGCTACACACCAGAAGGTCTCAGACAGCTAACTTATGCAATGCGAAAGGAGCGGCGAGAATGATGGGTTCCAAGGGTAGTAGTCACTGACAAAAAAACCACACACACGAACTTTTAAGTTCTCGTGTACGAATGTTGTTGGCGACAACTCCCCTCCGCATCATCACGTGATTGCTCTTAAAAATAACCGATCTTCTGTGCCACCTACACAGAGTTGGATGTTTTCGAGTTGTTCCAGTTAGAAAACGGATATAAACTTGTTTTTTTTTATAAAAATGCGGAACTTAAATTAAAAACGTTGAAAATTATCGCAGAAACTGCTTAATTCAGTGTGGAACGGTGTCAACCAAAACTGTACAATTTAAATACTGTGTATAGGGCTTCCGGGGGTTAACTAGGGGATACACAATAAACACTCAAATACCTATTATTATGTAATAATTCTATTAAACACTAAATTTATAATCACAACTAAAAACTTGCTTTATATTTTCTTTACTTTTGCTTTATATTTTCTAAATTGCTGCAAACTCAAATCAAAATTTTGTACTTTCTTTTGGATGTAAACTCAAACCAAACGTTTGAGTTTACATCAATTGGTTTCTAAAATAAATATCAAGTATTTTACTCATAATTTTCCATATTTCAATAAAAAGTTATTCTAAATTGAAATTCTAAAGATATTTTGTTACTATGGAAACCATCCACTCAATTTACACATAATGAGTGTAAGAGAAAACTGCTAAAATAGGCAGCAAAAGCCTTCAGAATACTGTCAAGCATAGGGACAAAGGGAAAGAGTTAAAACTTCAACTTGCGAAAACGTCAAAATCGTTTGAGACAATAAAGTCAGGTGGCGCTGGGGTTAAAATAAGCCACTCTGCATTATATATATTTCTACGTCAAAAGGCTCATATTGAATTAAATAATATTTATTTAAACAGTTAATTTTGTTGAAAAACATTATCAGGGCATTGCAGATTATACTTTAAACAAAATAGAATATTTCTACGTATTTGAATTTATTTTACCTTTCAATTATTTTTTGAGTCCTTTTCTGCTTTGCAACTAAGTAAAATACTTATTACTTCATCTCTTAATTAAGGAACTTTAATTTTAAAATTATCAAAATACTTATAATAAACACTATATGACATCCTGTTGTATCAAAAAAGAACAAATAGATGGGACTTTACGAACACTAGCAACATCTAGATATAATTTTCAAAGTATTGTGGTACTCCAAGATTTTTATCCATAGGAATTTCATTTTCTTTTCTCTAATTTCATGTTGTCAAGTTAGCTGTACCGCAAGTATTCAATACAGAAGCTGACTAACTCAGGGATATGAGGGACCGTTGCCCCCGAGTCCCTGCGCCAAAAGGGCCCCAAATTAAACAGCTGCAACATTGAAAATTTAATGACTGCTTCCTGATAAAAAAAAAATTCTATCGGAATAGGTTTGCCCTTCGAAAAGATTCATTTTGGGAATATATAGGGATTACAGCACTAATTCAAGATATAGGACATTTTGGTTTCTGGACTATGTTGAAAAAGTTGCCAATAATTTAAAATACATTAAAATATATAAGAACGTCACTTTGTATACCTTTATATAGAATCAATTATGTTCTTGAAAAAAGAAATATTATTTTCATACATGTCGTACATGTTTTCATACATAGGTAAGGGTGGAGGGACTCGAAAGAATATCTTCCCTGGTACCCAGTTATTCAAAGTCGGGCCCTGATTTGATACATGAGTATGTGAATTACAGCTACATTTTTTCGTAAGCATTGAAGTCTATTGACAAGACATCACTGCAAGTCTTAATTTACCATCAAATATATCAAATATAGACAATTGTAGACTATTGTATATCAAATATAGACTATTGTAGATTACTGTATAACAAATGTAGACCATTATATACACTGGAAGACTTAATTTGCTATCAAATATGGACACCTTTAGCTATTTTAGAATATTTCGAACAGTTTTTTTTTTTCGAAATTAAGCGAGTACTTACATATTTTAATAATAATGCTCAAAACCATAAACGGTGCTTTAAAGTATTACCATGTTTGTCGGCTATTTTGGCTATATAGAATGCAAACAACCGTAAAAGTGACATGTGCGAATATACCCCATTGTCAGTTTTAGAACGAACACACTCAGTCTTTGCAAATGTAATTTTGTATGCAGAAAGAGTTGACAGCTTTTACGAGTTTGTCTCTGCCAACATTTTCTTTTTGACACATGCAATTTTTAGCTCGGATGATAAATGCTTGCCTGCCAATCATGATGGTTTTGCAGTTTTGTTAAATATCAAATACCAACACAAAGAAGAGTTCTTCATGCAACAGTATGCATAATTCTGAACGTTGCCAATGTCCTGCCATCTGGAAAGCTGGAACAAGAACTCGGAAAAACAATCTCACGATACATTTAAAATTAATGTATTGCAATGCAGTTTAACAAGGTGCATCTGCATATTACTCTATATGGTAGTGATTTCCAACTAGAGATTTGTGGGATACAGGATACAGGGGGTTCCGCACGATCGTGTTTGGGGGTTCACACAAATTTGTATAAGATCGAAAAATTAAACAACTCACCATCTAGTCATACCCTGATTCAAAAACAATACAGAGGAGAACAAAGTAAAGAGGATATGAAAGGAAATATCAGACATAAGGAAAACAATGCTACCATATAAGACAAAATGATCTTAATTTAAAATATCAATAATACACGTGAATTTATCAACATTCAGGAGCGATACATACAAATCGAGTTCAAACATCAAAGGATTATCAAAATCTGGAGGCTCAAAATATTAAAATGACAAAAATAAAAGAGAAAAGATTCAATCCGAAAATATGAAATTGGATAGAACCTCTGTAGATCCAGCATTTTAAGGATCTTTGCATCCACAGAGGTTCCAAATGCGTTTCGCTCAATGATACAGCCACATGGCCGAATTTTTTTTTCCAATGGCCAGGCACTAGACTCTACGTCGACTTACGTCATTTTGCCCTATGTACGGGCAAATTTGTGAACCATTTTGCCGTCCTAGGACGTTGCCCCAGGCGCACCAGAGGGGCGGAACACACTGTGCCCACAACACACAACATCCATGTTTTATATGGGACTCGAACCCACAACGTGGCGGCCGATCGATCGCTGGAAACGCTCGCCTTGACCGTTCGGCCACCACGTCGACATGGCCGAAATATCGTCAATATATATATATATATATATATTATATATATATATATATATATTATATATATATATATATATATATATATATATATTATATATATATATATATATATATATATCATATAAAACGAAGTGAAAACTTTTATACAACTGAAATTCTTATACTTCAAGTGTTGGCGCAAAGCAGCACATGCACAAAAAGTCTCTCTGCCATTTATGCAATTGGTCGTTTCCCTCTTTTATATGAATCTATATATATATATATATATATATATATATATATATATATATATATATATATATATATATATATATATATATATATATATATATATATATATATATATATATATATATATATATATATATATATATATATATATATATATATATATATATATTATATATATATATATATATATATATATATATATATATATTATATATATATATATATATATATATATATTATATATATATATATATATATATATATATATTATATATATATATATATATATATATATATTATATATATATATATATATATATATATATATATATATATATATATATATATATATATATATATTATATATATATATATATATATATATATATATTATATATATATATATATATATATATATATATATATATATATATATATATATATATATATATTATATATATATATATATATATATATATATATATATATATATATATATATATATATTATATATATATATATATATATATATATATATATATAAATATATATATATATATATATATATAAATATATATATATAATATATATATAAATATATATATATATATATATATATAAATATATATATATATATATATATAAATATATATATATATAATATATATATATATATATATATATATATATATATAATATATATATATATATATATATATATATATATATATATATATATATATATATATATATATATATATATATATATATATATATATATATATATAATATATATATATATATATATATATAAATATATATATAAATATATATATAAATATATATATATATATATATATATATATATATATATATATATATAAATATATATATATATATATATATATATATATATATATATATTAAAAATTTCATGCTATACATATCAATAATCTAATAAATTACCAGTAATTTATATAAATATCCCTCTTATTTTGTAAATGGTATAGTTAAAAAATTTAGATTAGCTGGATTTTCATGAATTATTTTTCATAGTTTTTTATATTAGCCTGACATCTCCATACTCTTGTTTTAATAATATTTTATTTTTACATCCACTTAAACATTAGCCTTTCTATTATTAGCCCCCACTTTTTGCAGCTCTGATTGTATATTATCACTTATTCTTGTCTTTTCGCATTACTGTTATTTATTTCTTACGAATGGTAACAGTAGATCATTTCTTTTTCCTTTGAGAATGGCAAAACTGGTCTCTTCATTTTGGGTTCCCGGGTTCGACAGGTTTGTGCATTTGTTGTGCTATTTTCCAGGTATTCTTGTTTCCTTTTATTTTTTCTTCTTTATGTATGTTGTCGAAGTAGAAATAGTTTATAGATATAATCTATCTATTTCTTCAGAAACAAACATTTCTTGTGTTTGCTTCGACAAAATACTTGGACCCGAGGAAGAGTTTTGAAGAAGTGAACAAATCCATGATATAGACCTAGCCCGTGTCCACGTGTATAGCATTAATGCTTGGATTTCATATGTTTTTCTTTTATCGATTCCATACCATTGATTTTTGATTATTTTCTTTAACTTGATGATTCGAAATTTGTATTTTTTCCCATTTGATTGAAGATTGTGCTGATTTATACTTTTATTTTGTAAGCTTGTTAGAAAGTTAGGTTTTTCGAGTTACAGCTTCTCACTTTTCTTTCATTGGACTTTCAAACTTTTATTATTATATATATATATATATATATATATATATATATATATATATATATATATATATATATATATATATACATAATATATATATATATATACATAATATATATATACATATACATAATTATATATATGTATATATATATATATATATACATAATATATATATACATATACATAATATATATATGTATAATTATAAATACAAAACGTTTTAAATGAATAACTTGCTGACTAAATGACTAAATATGAAATATATATATATTTTTTAACCATTCTAATGGTAATTGTGACAATCAGTTGTAATTTTTTTTCATTTATTTTTTTTTTCAAAAAAGGGAAATAAATTTCATTGTTCCTAACCGTATAAAAAACTAATCGGTACCCGGATGACTCCACTTGACTGCCAAATTTAATAAGATTCGGATACACAATTTTTGAGTTAGAATAGTTATACACATTACAGACAGCCATACAAATGTCACACTAAAATAGTGGATTCCCCATTCTAAAGTGCTTAAAATGTGCAAATTCATTTAACTCGAATTTTAGAAGCCGTTTTAATACACACCCTATCCTATTATACATTACTTTATATGTATAGCAAGAAAAATATATATCTCACATACTTCACAGCTTAGTAGTTTTCCTCTGTCGCTATTCACGAAGACACAATGCACTTATACACAAAGCCAATTATTTTATTAATTCTACATTACTTATAATTTATACAGCCATGTTGAGAAGATCAAATGCAAATAGTTTTTTTTTATATTCAAGAAAAAAATATTCATATTGAAGAACTACCTTTTTTTATTTTTCTGGAGGCTAATTGCGTATAAAGATAAGAGAAAAATTCATAACATTGCTCTCTATATTCCGCAGTAGCTTAAAAACAGTAGAAAGATAACATTACATAATGTAACTGAATAATCACGCAAGCAGATTATTTAATTATATTACTATTAGCAGCTTTCGACGACAAGTCAGTGTCTTTCTTATAGTAGCTCAGAGTAATAAGCCCTAAATAAGCACCTAAACAAGTTTTCACTTGCTACACGAAGATTCAGACGAGAACAAAATAATGTTAGAATTAGAAATAGAAAATTATCGGTAGTTAGGGCGAAAGAAGAGTCAGTTGAAAAGATTGATAAAGGGAACAGAGAATGCCAATGGAAATTGCATGCTAATAGGATCAATAGAAGTTGAGAAAGAAAAAATAGTAGTTTATAGGGCAATATCTTAAATAATAGATTAAATAATAGATTAAATAATAGGGTGGGTGGGTAGTGGTGAGGGAGAAAGATTGTGCACAGAAAATTTTGACAGGATGTCACTCTTTAGGCGAAGAGGTTTACGTCTCCTCGATCCGAGAACAACATAATTGACGCATTTAAAAATACATTGGCCGGGGAAAAAAACCTGTTTTTGAGGTGCTTTAAAAATAAATTTTTGAATTACGCATTTTGTTCAAAGCTCGTTAGAAATTAGCTTCATTCGATCTTTTCTATGATGGAAACTCTGTGATAATATATTTAATTTGTGGGAAAATCGCTCTAAATTCCGGCAAAAAATTAATTCATTCATAAAAGTAAAAAAAGAAAAGAAAAAAGCCTCCGAGGTTCATCGTCGTTTTAGTTTGGGAACTCTAACGCCGAATTCCGTAGCTGTTGGTAGCTTAGATATTCCGGTATATTGCCAGCCAGTACACACATGCCAAATTTTTCTATTATTTTTATACGTACCTGTACTTCTGCTCTAGTACTATTTCATACAAATGTCGACATTATTGATATATTATGATACATGATACGGTTTAAATCCGCCACCGTAGCTGGCATGATACGGTTTAAATCCGCCACCGCCACCTTGCGGAAAAAACGGAACTAGACAAAATTTTAAAGAGGAGAAGGGGAATGAGGGATATAGAATTTCTTTAAGGGATAGCATCGCGATAGTGGCAAATCATGCTGAGCTATATCAGCGCCACCTAGCGGGAAATGGTATACTACCATAATTTTAAAGTTGGATCTTTGTATTTATTTTTCAAAGATTAAAAATTTATACAAACAGAATCCTTTTCTACGATAGCTGAGGATCAGATATTATGCATCAAGCATTTTTATGTGGGAGTATTGTTACTTCCCTTCACCTTACGCATGGATTGTAGAAGCAATGTTCATCGTAGCTTATTTTATAGAAAAAGAAGCATAAGCATTGGAAACCACAAGTGTGATTTTCAACTTCACAAAAATTAACAAATGTAAATTTTAACTTTTTTAAAACAACAAATATGAATTTCAACGTTACAAAAATTAGCTGTGTATATTTTCTTATGGAAAATAATAAGTGTTCTATTTTCTTTCAAAAATTAAAAAATCCGAATATCAACTTTTCAAAAATTAACAAATGTGAATTTCAACTTTTCAAAAATTAACAAATGTGAATTTCAATTTTTCAAAAATTAACAAATGTGAATTAAAATTTTTCAAAAATTAACAAATGTGAATTTCAATTTTTCAAAAATTAACAAATGTGAATTTCAAAATTCCAAAAATTTTACAAATGTGAATTTCAACTTTTTAAATATTAGCAAATGTGAATTGCAGCTTCTTAAAAACAACAAATGTCAATTTGCATCGAGATGGGGCTTTTTACCCAAAATGAGGCGTTTGGAAATTTTTAAAGAACCAGAAATGCCTGCTGAGGCGGTATGGAAATGAATCCATCACCTAATACAAATCTAGCGTTTGGGGGTAAAATTTGATTCTCTTTAGTTAATCTAAAATTCAACATCTGTCAAACAGAAAATAAATTGTAAATTGATTGAATAGATCATCGGAAATTAAAAATTTAATTTAGAAAATGCAGCTTGTATTTTAAATATGTAGATTTATGACAAAGATATCTGTTTGCCTGTTAGTTTGCTGGATAACAGAGGCCACAAAACCGACAACGGATCAGATAATGTGACGACGAAGTCACTTTTATGTATTAGGTTTTATCCTTAAAATGTTCATTATGCAGAAAAAAACAACAAAAAAAACTAGGTATAAGTTTTGTAATTCGCATAATTAGTCCTTTTATTCGAAAAACAGTGATGATTTTTGGAATAATGACAATATTATGAAATATATCAAACTACCCATAATTAAACTATCTGCTAAATGTGTGCGATAAAAATCAGCTTGGAATATCAGATAAAAATCAGCTCACCTGTTGCCAACTTATTCTTTTAAAAATTTGCTTTATATGAAATACATTAACTTACTAATAGAAGCTCATGATGAGAAGTTACATTCTTTCAGTCTGATACTTACTATGACACTATGAACGTGCAAAACAAACACTGAATAATGCATGAATAACTAATAAAGTCACGCACTTCGTATATTTTTCTAGGAAATAAACTATCATTGTTATGCATTAAATATTTAGTACGTAAGTCAACATTCACAGCAAATTAGTTTATTTTCGATGCGACAGAGTTTGTGATGTTGCCATCGATAGAGAACTAAATAAATAATAATAGAATAAAACTCAACAAGCTTCTATAAAACATTTCGTGATATAGAAATATACGTTGTATGCATTCATTGCCTGATCTCATGCTTTTCAATTTCAACAATAAGCCATTAAAAGCAAAATCCTCAAACAATCTGAAAATTCGAATAAGAAATTACGATGTGCAGACAAAATAATAATTCGGGCAAAGAGTACCATAAACTCAATTCTTCTTTTACTTATGCAATAGTAATAAATGCAAGGTAAAAATATTTGGCTTTTCGCGTGTTAATAAATTCAGTGTTCGAGATTAGACGTCTCAATGGAAACACAAAGTAAACAAATTCCACCATTTTCCGTAGCTTCTTTGTAACTCAGTTAATGTTTTCTATCATATTTGAGGAATTTTTTTGTGTCTGCTTGTAGGCATTTTTATGTGAAGGAATTCATGCTAGACAGTGTTGATGTTTTGCCCATCATTATCGTAATTGATCGCGCTCTTTGTTGTTGTTTTTACTTTCGCTGCAGTATTATAATTTTTGTCTTATGGAAATAAGCAGCAATAGAAGACAGATGTTTAATGATTTTAAAGAAAGACATTTAATGATACTATTAAAAATACTTTTCAAGAATTTCACTTTTAAGAGACCGAAGAAAGTTAAGAAAGTAAAATTCATCAAGGATAGAGCATTTGATTACAGTAATGAAAAATGTTATGTGTAAAATCTGTGAAAATAAAGTAAAAAAATAAACGAAAATTGAAAAACGAAAAACGCAGTCCACAATAGAGCCGTAGATTACGGAAGTCGTCTGCGTTGAGCGACCATCAGATTCCATGTTCAGCGATAAATGACAAAAGATAATTAGCAAAATATATAAAATATATTACTTCGATACAATGTAAAATTTTATAAGCATTGAAAATTACCTTATTTTTACGTATAGCTCAAACTGCTTCTAAAGAAATAAAACTAAAATAATTTCGTCAAAAGTAGTATAACGGACAAATAATAGTGTCTATAGGTTTCGAAGGCCAAAAACAGCCTTCTTCGTGAGGACACACAAGAAGCGCAACCTTCACTCGTGAGAGCAAGATTTCCGACGTCGAAGTTGAAAAATTTGTCAACAAAGTAGCCAAATTTATCGACAAAACTAAGGGAATCGGACTTTCAAATAATAACAATAGCTGTCTGTAAATATCGCTTTTCCTTGGAGACAGGCAATATACTGTGAATGTATTTTAGGTATTTGTAACAAAATGTTTATTTTTTGTAAATTTTACGAAGACTTTTAACCGGGTTATTTTCTAGCGATTCCTCCGTTAATACGCAAGGACTGTGTTTATTGAAATTATTACTAACATCGAATTTTGCAAGAGTACTGGACGGAAAGTAATTGAGATGGAAATAAAATACCGTAGATGGAAGTGGACTGGCTATGTCTTACTGGACTGGATGTTATTCTGTAGGCTATCTCCTACAGAATAACATCCCTGGTGTGGCACTTACTTGGGCAGCCGAGGGTAAGGGGTCGACCCAAGCTAACTTGGAGGAGACTAATAGAACAAGAGAGCAATCTGATGGGATGGACGATCTGGTCAGAAGCAAGGACTGCGGTACAGGATCGACCAGGGTGGTGACGCAAGCTGGAGGCCTTATGGGCTACTTGGCAGGATTAGTGATGATGATGACGTTTATTGAAGAGTTTGTCCCATTTCAACAAGAGAAAACAACCAAAACAAATCCTTTCGATCTAAAAGAATGCAAATTCAACAGTACGGATCGGATAACTAGAACGCGATATATTGAAAGCGTTCTGAACTATTTTAGTTAACTGTACCTACACTAATTAAATAAATAGACGACATATATTAGCGTCCTCTGAATAAAATACATTTTCAGCTGAAAGAGCTATTTCTTTTAAATTTTTAACAATGCTCTGTTTCTTAAAATCCCTTATCGAAAAATTGAGTCTTTACCCTGTATAATCTTCTAGAAACTAAATAAGCTCATGATGAAGATAAGCTCATAATGAAACTAAGCAAACTCGTGATGCAGATAAGCTCATGATGGAACTAAATAAGCTCACGATGTTTGCCATTGAAATTATCATATCAAGTTTTCTTTCAAGCACTTTGTTTAAAAGATATCCGAACAACATATTATTTCGTATTCAGAGAAACAAAATGTACCCAGTAAAACTCAAGTGACGAAATTTTGACGCCAACAAAAAAATACTTTTCTTTTACATAAATTAGTGTTGCAGGGAAAATTAAAACCAAATGTATCTATAAATATAAAATTAATTATGTTTTATGGACATAAACTGTTTTAATTCAAGTATTTACATTGTTGCTAACCGTCCGCCTACAGGCATTTCCATTGCGCATAAGTGTGTAGGCAGTGGAGATTTGATACAGCTTTTCTATTTTTTTTTCTTTTAAAGGAGGGGCTCACCATGTTCATTTTTTACCCTAAGTTCAAAAGTTTGTACAATAATTATAATCATATAAGCTGAACTAAAGATTTAAGTTACTATCTTTCAATCTTTATCTGTACGTTTGCAAAATAATAATAATAATGATGAATTGTGCATATATATTTATGTTACATACATTTTAATGAACTGAAAGCTTAATGAGCTGGAGCTTAACAGACTCACGTGGAAAGTCAGGGATAAAATTGTCGCAGAAAAGCAGCAACAGTATAAAGAGTTAATTGAATCCCTTAGCCCAGAAGACGTATCGCTCTGGCAATTCGCTAAAAGACTCAGAAAACCTCAAATTAAACTCCCACCACTAATAGATGGCGTTAAAATCGCGTACTCAGACGAAGAAAAAGCAGAGGCGCTTGCTAGGCATTACGAAAAACAATTTGAACCAAACCACGATCTAATGTGTCAGGACACCCTAAGAATGGTTAGGCAAACTCTAAACAACTTCAGGAACTCCCCGGTCACGGCTGAGATTAACCCAGCCACCCCGCAAGAGATAATTGATATCATCAAAAACCTTAAAAACCGTAAAAGCCCAGGGCACGAAAAAATCAGGAATATTGCGGTCAAAAACCTACCCTTAAATATAATATTTTACTTGACCACCCTAATAAACAAAATACTAAAACTAAATTATTTCCCCAAAGAATGGAAGGAAGCGATAGTTATAGCGATCCATAAGCCTGGTGAGGATGCCACAATTCCAGCCAACTACAGACCAATCAGCTTACCACCGACACTTAGCAAAATTACTGAGAAAATAATTCTTAATAGACTGAACACGCACCTTAGTGAGAATGATATTATCATTCCGGAGTAGTTTGGATTTCGGCCAAAACACTCCACCACTCATCAATTGCTGAGAGTGGTAGAGTACATATCTTCTGGACTTAATAATAAGACACCCACAGCTGCGATTTTTCTTGACATACAAAAAGCATTTGATAAAGTGTGGTACTGTGGATTAGCATACAAATTGATCACTCTAAAAGTCCCTGACGCACTTGTCAAACTTTTAATCTCATACCTAAATAACAGACACTTCCAAGTTAGAGTAAAAGATAACTTGTCTACACCCAAGCTCATTAAAAGTAGTGTACCGCAAGGATCCATCCTGGGCCCGACACTCTTTAACATATATCTAAATGACATCCCCAGGACCCTAGACACGGAGCTGGCACTCTATGCAGACGACAGTGCGATACTTGCAAAACATCCTTAAGTCTCAGTAATGCACAGACAGCTACAACAACACTTAGACATACTCCAAACATGGCTGGAAAAATGGCGAATAAAATTAAACCCCAATAAATGTCATTGGATTTATTTCTCTAGAAAACGTAAACCTCCGCCGCCTCTGTACATAAACAACCATGCCCTAAAAGCGGAAAAATCTACTAAATACCTAGGTGTAACGATAAATTCCCACCTAACCTGGAAACAGCACGTAGCGAACTTAATCAAAAAAGCGTATATGGCCACAGGAGCCTTATACCCAATGATAGGAAACGGAAATCTAAGTTATCAAAATAAACTCCTAATTTATAAATCGGTCATCCGCCCGGGAATGCTGTATGCAGCACCCGTATGGGGATATGCCTGTAAAACTACTATAGATTTACTAGAGACAAAACAAAACAAAACCCTAAGGATTATAAGGAAAGCCCCTAGATACTTAAGAAACTCGGTAATTAGGAAAGACTTCAAAATAAAAACTGTTAGAGCCCAAATTAAAAAGCTAGCGCTTAAATTCTATAAAAATCTGCCATCTGTTCCAAATGAACTACTATTCAATCTGCATGACTATGATCATCGCAAAGCCAAATCACGTAAGAGACCCCGCGCGGTACTTAATATTGAAAATCGGAATTAGGTAAGTCCCAACTTAAATAGCTGATATTAAATTAAAACTCGATCAATGTTTTCTAAAAAATGTTCTTAAACGTTAAACTGCCAAATTGATAGGAAATCCTTAGAACTGCATCAACTCACCAAAATTACTCAAACTCTAAATGTGCAACAAACTGCCACACTGGGAGCTAAGTCAAATAATAAAAACAGTAAATCAAAAACCTCGAATCTCCAACAATGACAAATGAAATAATGTCACAGTATGAAGATAAGAACCACACCTAGAGATTGGAGATTAAAGGCGCTTCGCGCCTGGTGCTCTTTTCTGGACGAAACCCATGACTTTGAGGTGGGCACTCCGCCCAGACTGCGGAGGAAAAAGCTAATTTGTTCGCAGATAGCTTGGAACTCCAATTTTCACCTCACTTTGATCACAAATTCAGCCACACATACACTGCCACTGAACAAGATTTACAACAGACCAATCCCAACGCACTTCAAGCACATGCACCAAACGACTTAGAGAGAATCTCTCTGGCTGAAATATTGCATATCGTTGATGGATTGAAAGTCAAGAAAGCCCCTAGATTGGATCGTATCAGTAATCGCATCCTCAAGAATTTACCTGACTTGTATTACTGCTGGATTACTATGCTTCTGAACCACATGCTGGACTTTCGCTTTTTTCCCCAAAGTTGGAAGACTGCTGTCGTCCTCCCTATTCCAAAGCCTAATCAAAATCTCTCGCTAGCCGAGAATTTCAGACCAATAAGCCTTCTGTCCAGTTTCTCGAAAATCTATGAATTGGTGTTGCTTAGACGTTTGGATAGTTTCTGCCGTTCGAAAAATATTTTGATTCCTGACCAGCACGGTTTTCGAACTGAGCATTCAACGCAGTCCCAACTTATGCGTGTTGTTGAAACTATCCATCAAAACGCTAACAACAGACAGTATACTTCCGTAGTATTTTTCGACGTGCCAAAGGCATTTGATAAAACTTATCTGCTTGGGCTTATTTCCAAGTTGGTGCGACTTGGCATTTCGACACAACTTTTGGCCATCATCAACTCGTACCTCACCAATAGATTTTTCCAAGTACGAGTTGATAAAACTCTCTCTACTGTTCGCCCAATCAGGGCAGGGGTTCCTCAAGGAGGCAATCTCAGTCCACTGCTGTATAATATCTTCATCAACGATATTCCAAGCATACCACAAGTTAAGCTGGCCATCTTTGCAGATGACACAGCGCTTATCGCTCGTAGCTGTTCACCACACAACGCAATTAACACTCTCCAAAGTTACATTAAAAATAGCCTTGAGCACTGGCTCACCACATGGAGAATCAAAATTAATGCTTCCAAAAGTGCAGTGTGTATTTTCAAACCTAACTACCGAGAAGACAGTCGTAATTGCATCCTCAAGATCTTCCACGAAGTCATTCCTCTCTCCCACTACGTAAAGTATCTGGGAGTTACTCTGGATGCTCACATGACCTTCCTTGAGCACATTAAAACCAAGCTTGATAAATCTAATACTGTTTACAGAGCCCTCTCCCCTCTTCTCGGTAGAAAATCCCACCTCTCCCTTGAGAACAAGTTGATTATTTACAAACAGATCATTGCACCAGGCTTTTTGTATGCCTGCCAAATCTGGGGGTCGGCAGCAAAAAGTCATATTGAGAAATTGCAAGTTTTCCAAAATAAGGTCTTGCGTTGCATTGTTAATGCGCCTAGATATGTCCAGAATGAAGTTATCCACCACGACTTAAAAATCTCTGGCATTACAGAGTGTATTGGGCTACTCACTCAAAATTTTTACAAGAAAAACTCCAGTAGACCTTGTTTGAGAGATGTCGATCAGAGCTACGATCCGATCGTCCCTTCCTATTTAAGGAAGCGAAGACCCCGACACATTCTATTTGGCTCAAATGAGACCAAGTGGAAAAAGCGGCGGTTCATAGTCCCTCAAACAGGTGTCTCCTAGTTTTTCACCCTCTCTGATCGAAGATAGATGGCGCCACTCCGATTTAAGGACTTGGCGTTTTTCGACTTATACCTTCACGGCCTTGCCACAGGCCAGTAGTACGGCTGGCATTTGCCAATCGCGTTGCGTGTGCACGATTCCCTTAGTCCACTTTCATCTAAACTTGTATATTTTTCTACTGTAAATTTAATTGTAAGATATTTCATGCAGATCCTGCATTACATCCTGTAACTAAAACTGTACTTTTTTTGCTGAGGGGAAAGCGAATTGTGCTTTCATTTAGGTCTTTTTCGGAGAAATCTTTGCTTGATTGTATATAAACTTCAACTTTATTTGTATTAATTATGTAAACTACAAAATCTTTAAACATTATTCTGTAAATCAGTTTTAAACTTGTTGTTTAACCTTTCTTGTACACTGTTGTTTACTGGCTCCCGTCCAATCTGCTTGGACCTTGCCTTAGCCCCACCCCCTTCCCTTTACTACCTTCTTACTTACCAGATCAGCCATCCAAGACCATCTTTCAACTTCAACTACTGCTATAGCAAGTGTACTTCAATACCAGCACCCTCCAAGAAGCAGAGTGCACTGAGCAAGACTACAACTATCGCACAAACTAAATGATTGCCATTGCTATGGTAGATGTGGGGTTACGCATCAGGTGATACAGGTACCCCGGAATTATTCGTCTTGGCTTGGCTTGGCAGGTGGGCACTCAGCAAATCAAAATACTGTCAGCTTGAAGTCATGGGAATTAAATTTCGTTTTTCGTGCTGTTACAGTCCAGAGTAAATTTTGAGAGGAGATGCCAAAACATAAAAGACTTTACATTTAAAAAGTGTTTGTTAATTTTGAAGTGGACATATCCAGGAGTAAACAACTTGCGCAAAGATTTTAAATTGTGAAATCACTATACGACTTTTTCATGTATAAATATTTGATAGTGTCCAAATACACGTATAAATCGTCCTATATTTAACAGAAGAAGTAGGATAGGCCGGGACTAATTGGAGCAGTTTCCAGATTTCATTTTTTATGATGCTTTTCAGGCATCTGATTAAAAAAAAATAATGCTAGACAGCCTAAAATTGAAGCTTTCTAAATAATGCGGTATTTCCTTTATTTTAAGGTAAATTTTATTTAAGAAAGTAATGCAACATTTTTCGTCGGATTTTTTGCTGCAAATAGCTGCTTGCACCTCAAATAGCTGCTCATGCCTCAGGCTAAGTCCAGTGGTCTGGGTTTTCGACACCTTGTACTTAAATATCATTTCCCTGAAGCTACTCAACCGAAGAAAGCCCAATAAGATACAAATATGGAATACTATGTGATGATAAAAATAAGCGGCAATATCCTAAAATGGTGCTCAATACAGGAAATCCTCGCAGCCTCGCTTACAGCTTCCTATGTGCGCATGCGCACATAGGAAGCTGCGCGCGAGTCTGCGAGGGAGAGAGAGTGGTGTTTGACTGTTGAGCGCATGCGCACATAGGAAGCTGCAAGCGAGGGAGAGAGAGCACTGTCGTTCCCGCAGTGCCTATACACGAGCCGCCACTGCTGGTAGTACACACCAAACCGAGTATTTTTCATCAGAGTTACCGGGTCTGAAATGAAATGTGAAGGCGTTACAGGGCGCTTACTTGGTGGAAAGCAGCCGCTCTGCAAACTTAAAAGTGTCATTCTGGTTGTTATTTTCTGGTTGAAAAAGAAAACCACATATGCAAATTTCATCTGGAGAAGAAGACCCGTATGCAAATTTTCGTAATACCAAATGTACGGCCTTATCAGCTTGCAGCATTTATTTGTAGCTCCAACTTTTGAGACGATGGAGGAATTTATAAATGGGGAATACGCCGATATGCGTTTCATCTATAGAGTTGCAAATGGGAAATGCAGAGAGGCACAACGACTGTACGGAGAATGTTTCTCCTATAGGTGGTTGTCCAATCGTAAAGCATTCCAACGCTTGCATCGGAAGCTCTGTGAATCGGGATACTTTCTCGCTACCAGGTCTGATGCAGGTCGTGACAGGAGTGCTAGAACGTCAAGTGTGGAACAGGCGATTCTGGACACAGTAGCAGTCCGGCCAGGCGCATACTCTTCGCGTGTCACAATCCACGGTATGGCGGTTTCTGCATAGGGAACAGTTACACCCATACCATCTCGGGCGCGGAAGCGCAGTGGTTAGCGCTCGGGAATTGCACTCGGTAGACCCGGGTTCGATTCCCTCCGCTGCCAAAACTGCCGCCGTGTCCACGCGGAGTACGATGACGTTAAACATGTGGGTCCGTAAGTTCTTCCGAGATGTTGGTGGTAGGGGTAGGAGAGTACGGTCCCTGTGGATGCCTCCCCTCACTGGGTTCCGGTCTAAATTTGGTGGCTCTTCCAGGCCATCCAAAGCGCTACATTACACCTCTCTGGTAGATCGAACGGTATGGGATGTTGTTGAGACCTAGACCATCTTCAGCGAATCAACGTAAATGACTGCAGCGTAATGCCTCGTCGCGTTGAGTTCACCCGATGGTTCCTGCTACACAGTCAGATTTTCCGGCGACTGTGCAGTGCTTTTCACGGATGAAGCCCTCTTCGCACATGATGGCACATTTAACATCCACAATGAACATGCCTGGGCAAGTGTAACCCCACATGCGCATCAGCGTCGATTCTCCGTCAATGTGTAGGCAGGAATGATCTGCGACTGCATAATAGGGCCTTATACCGGAACGACTTGATGGCAGGATGTACCGTATTTCCCAGCAGGAGGTCTTGTCGGAATTGCTGGAGGATGTTGCAGCAAACATCCGGCGGCGTATGTGATTCCAACACGATGTAGCACCAGCCCATTTTGGGCGAGATGGTTCCATAACTTTGTCCCCACGATCGCCCGATCTGTCGTGTCTTGACTTTTTTTGTCGTCTATGACACTCCTTTAAATATGAAGAGGAATCCAACGCCATATTTTCGGCCGCTGCTTCCAAAGTCCGCGACATGCTTGGTTTGTTCGAGAGAGTTCGCCAATCCCTCCATCGCCGCTGTAAGACGTGCATTCAGGTTAGCGGTCGCTCTTCTGAGCCGTTACTGTAATTATTATTTATTAAGTGCCATTTTATAACTTTTAAGTCGTTCTTGTGTTTTCGTCTCACCTCATCGGTTTCACCATTAAGGGCCCACTGACGCCTTTACGTTTCATTTCGAACCCCTTAAACTATGACGGAAAATGCTTGGTTTGCTGTATACTACCACCTCGTAAAGTTTGGCCCATCTTATTTGTATCACCCTGCATATAACGTAAGTTAGGTGCGGATTTAATACGAAAGTAAAAATAGAATTGTCCCAATTTTAGTGATATGAAAAAAAAAGAACTTAAAGACATATTACTTATTTAAATATATTACTTGTACTTTGAGCTTGCAATTTTTCTGAGAGATTTTCAATGAGCCCACGTAGTGGCTTTTGTTCCGCTGTACACGTTTGTCTACTATTCTACCAGGTAACGACTAACAATAGATACTAATATTGCCAATAATCGAATACAAAATCTAATAGAACCAAATATCTGTAACCGCAGTTATGACGGGTGCCCGTGCTGCAGGTGGAAAGATAGCGGCTACAGATATACACCAAGATTGCTGAAATTCGACCGATAGAAAAAAAAATAAAGAAATGTACAGCAAGGGCTAACAAATTATATAAATTAAACCTATAAAATGGAATATAAGAAAGATAAATAGTTTCGAGAATTTATCTCCATGCCTTTCATATCCATATTCAACATTAGAGCATTTGGCGAGAAATTTTTGGAGAGACCCCTTTAACAGGTAGCATTTGGCGAGAAATTACGTGAAATTAAGAGTGCATATTTTAATGACTTTCGGGGTATGATCGCTGCCAAATTGGGCGAAATATAGCCCTTTTGGCGACTTCTGAATCCACTAGAATTTCCTCTAAATATTGACTGGTTTTAAGAGTTACAAGCACTTGCTAGAAATCTCTATGGAGAATATATAAGGAAGTTATCGCTCAGTTAGAGTGCATTTAATGGGGTACGAGCTAAAGTGAATTGTGAGATACGTCAGTATCTTGAGGATAATATTGGTAATTTAGGGAATTAGTTGAGAATTTAATTGTTATTTTATTGCAGCTGACATTTGTTTAGTGTATAAAGAGCCTTGCTGTCCCAACCGGGAATCGAACCCTGTATATCGTAACTGGCCAGCCGACGCTCTATCGTTGAGCTACTGGCACAAAATTGCAAGCTGTTATCGTCAAATTGGACTCTGCAAGTGATCTTGCAACCTTGTAAGATAGTCATCGAGTTATTCGCCGAAGATTGTTCCTGTTTACGTTTAATAGTACTTTTAAAATAAGGCTCTAGTTGACAAGAAATTTGGACCCATTCTTGTATCTTAAGAACATGCACACGATTCCAAGGAATATGTCATAACAATACTAACAATAAATACGGAAACTCATACAATTTGGATTTAAAGAAAATCAAATCGATTATCGATTGAGTAAATTGTAATGTAATGTATATTTGACTTCAAGACTAGTAATATTTCATTTATTATTAGCTCGCATTTTCTTGTTAATAAAACATTAACGGATTTTATTTATCAGCTTTTAAGCTTCTACTAAAGTGAATATATATGCAGATTCAATTTGAATTCGAATGTGGTTTTAATATTGTATGTTGTTTTAATACTTATCAGCCAAACTGCAGTTCAGAATCTTAAGAAATCGTGAAAAGTGGTCCTGTACTATTCGGGAATACGTTGAATACAGAAATGGTTTGGAGATTTTAATATTTTTCTGTTTTCCATAAAATTTTCAAACTTATATGTTTTACTATTAAATATTTTATTAATTCCATGACCTACATATTATACGTAGTCATGCGTGCTTGATGAAAGAAATCCTGACGGAATATGATTCATTTCTGAATAAAAATATATTTATAAATTTGAATATGATTATTTTTCTGAAGTTTAACTGAAAGTAAGGAAGTCAGATATTTTTATTTTTAATGTAATATTTTCAAAATCAACACAGATGCTCAAACAAAATAACTACTAGAGAACAAACAATACCAGATATAAAGCAATAATCACACATGCAGATTAGTATATTAGATTATGCTGAATTAAATATTTAACGGAAATGTCGATGATATTGCATTAATATATTATGTTACGTGATATGTTCACTGCTTTTGAATATTTTACTTTCCTTATATGGTAATGAGTCATAAATACGACTTTTGACTTTTGATTGATCTACACACATTTCTGAATACAAATCTACCATTTCATCGATGATGTTATGTGTCTATATCTGTGGCCGTAATACATTATAAAAAATAATAAAAACGAATGACGTTTGATACAAAAATCTCACGTTAAACATCAAAATAATTTTAATTCATTTGTTAAAACTATATATTTTAAATATCTAGAGTAAGAGTCCTTATACTAATTTTTCATATATACATGTACAGTAGCGTTTAAATATACGTAAAAATCATTCCATAATTAGCAAAAGTAGGTGAAAACTAGAGATCATTGATGCAGTTTTCAGATTTTGTTTTATGCTTTTCAGATATTTGGCAGTGAAGCTTTCTAATTGGTGTTGAATTTTAATTTAATGTTAAATGTTAGTTAAGTAAATAGTGGAATTTTTTCTTCGGATTTTTCGTTGAAAATAAGTAGTGCACATAAATACCTGAAACTGATGAACCGGTTAAAACCAAATAAAGTACAAATACAAAATACTATTTGAAGATACAAATAAGAATTCAATATCCTAAAAACTGCACATTTTAGAACTCTGTAAGCGCTATTTAATTTTAAGTATTTAAGCATTACGCATAAAATTTCTTTACGCATTATTTCTTTAATTACTTTGTTTTCAATTTTTGAAATATGTTCGAAAATTTAAGGTTTTTGACCAATGTAGTCTTTAAAATATTCGATATATCATTTACATTCATTGATTGAAATAATCGTATAAAAAGTGAATCCATAATTTGATCATATCTGCGTCGGATATTTTGAATTTGTTCAAGAAATCTCACGCAGATTCAGTCGTATTGAGAGATGCTCAGAACGTGTTAATCAAAATGTGATATTCAAATTTATGACCCAATGCAAATACTTTTTTTTTACAGGACGTATAAAATAATTGTATCTTCAAACGCAGAAATTTTTCTGTATTCGGTTTCGTGGCTGCAAACTATTTTAAGCCATGCATTTTTCAGAGTCCACGTTAATGATAAGAGTTTGTAATTTCGTCCCAGTAGCTCAACGGTAGAGCGTTGGCTGGCCAGTTCGGAGATCCGGGGTTCGATTCCCGGTTGGCACATCAAGGTTCTTTACAATGGCGGCCGAACAAATCAACCCTGTAGGTTAGAGCTAAAAGTGACCCTAGTACGACTAGTATGAATTTGGTGAACTCTGGAAGATTAAGCGTCGATTTCAAATTGAGAGGACAACGGTCACGCAGGGTACTAACCTGGGTAAAAATAGTTCTAGCAGGAGGCTAACATGAGCTAAAAATAGCAGGAGATGGTCAGTTAGATTGTCAGTTGCCCGCCAATCTGATATTAGAGGATGGAGAATGCAGAGTCCACTTTAACGACAAATTCCTGCAATTTTGTCCCAGAGCGCCTGGTAGAGCGTCGGATGACCAGTTCGGAGATCCAGGGTTCGATTCTAGGTTGGGACAGTAAGGTTCTTTACAATTTAATGTAATCCTTTCAGGATTATTTATCGCAATAGTTTATATTCCTTGTAAACTATTTTATTTTATGCTGCCTCCATGAGATAATCAAAATAAAATTGCAGAATACAAAACACATTACTTTTAAAAACAAATGAAAAAAACAATCCCCTGCAAATTAGAAAAAAATTCCGATAAGTAAATAAACACATAAACAGGAGTAAAACAGCTTCGTAGACATTATTTAACATTGTGCTATAAAAATGAAAGGAAAATAAATTAATTTGAATAATTTTAGGCTAATGAATTCCGGGTTCGAGAGCAGATGTCACCACGGAAACGGAATGTCAACAAATTCTCATCTTCTTTCCTTCATGATCTGTTTTTTGTGAAATATTCTTTTATTCTTCCCGACATTGTGATGTAAAAAATATCTGCCTGTCTGCAGGCATTTCTTTCGTGACAAGTTCATATACTCGGCTGTTCGGAGAGTGAATACATTTTCATTTTGTGTGTTTTGTTCATCATTACCACAGTCGCTGCTCTTTGCTGCTTTGGATTTCAAGGCTGTTTTATGATTTTGTCTTATGTCAATAAATAAGTATGAACGCAGTTGTTGGATCAAAAAGAAAGCAATATTTTCTAATTCATACACTATGATGAAAACAATCTGAACAAAGGTTCATACGAATAGGTATCAGATTTGACATTATTCATGAAGAATGTTTATGTCCCATAAATGCACCAGTTTGCGAGAAAATTAGCATGTAGGAGAGTCACAGAGTCTGGATGGGGGGGAACGCTCCGGCTTAACGACTCGACGTCAACAAGGGGGAAGCCAATCAAGACCGCCCTAAACCAGCATGGGGCAAAGCAAGACCAATCAAGTTCGGGGCCCACAAGGAAGAAGTGCGTTCTCGAAACAAGATGAAAATTTAGAATTCCTGAGGAAAATGGGGACTCAAAACATAATTACTATACGATCCTCTTAACAAAATGTAATTACTATATAATATCCTTAACAAAACGTAATTGTTATATGATTTTTCTTAACAAAACGTAATTACTACATGATTTCCTTTAACAAAATGTAATGTTTTACGACCATCTAACAAAATGTAATTACTATATGATTCCTTTTAATTAAACGTAATTGCTACACGATCTCCTTTAATTAAACGTAATTACTATATGATCCCCTATGTTATGCGTAATTACTATACGATCCCCTTAACAAAATGGAATTTCCATACGACTCTTGAACAACACAATTACTATACGTACTTCCTTAACAAAATGTGATTACTATACAACACATTTTATCACAATGCAATTACTATTCGACCTCGAAAAAATGTAATTGCTATATAATCCCAATTAACATTTCAACTTTAATAAATATTACAAAAATATTGTTTTCCCGAAACTTTTCGAATTCAAGATTTTGGTAGGAAAGTACGTTTTAAGATCCCCTGAATGCGTATCTAACATTTTCGGAAAGATGTATTTTTGAGGTATTGTATAGACATGTGAGTATCGCTATGCCATTTTATGTATAAATACATTAGGCAAAAGCTAGAATTAAGTTTTCTTCTTTTTTATGTATTTGCATTCCGTGCGATTAAAACATGAGTTATTTGAAATTAAAGATTTTCATAGCATCATTTCCTACACAGCAGTAATGATAATTTTCAAAAGTGGTATACTCATTTCTTGAAAATAACTGTATGTATTATGTTATGAAATTAAATGGCATTAAATCGCCATATATTAGCTGAAGTCAGCCGAATTCAAAACGTACATAAGCTTGACTCACCTATTAACCTTGCAAAAAAGAAAAAAAAATTAAAAATTTAATAATTTTCAGTTGTTGGATCGAACATTATATAAATTTAGTTGATGAAGTTAGATCATATAGCTTTCGAAACAGGTTGTTTTCATTCAATATTTGTTTTATTTCTCTTAACTATGCAGCCTTTCATTCACTGGTATTTTTAAAGTAGTTCGATCAAATTTTATTTAAATTTAATTGATGAAGTTAGCTCGCACAGCTTTCGAAACCAGTTACTTGCTAATTTCACAGCTTTTTATTCATTGGTGTTTTAAAAGTAGTTTGATCAAAAGTTATTTTAATTTAATTGATGTAGTAGTTCGTGTAATTTTCCGAAACCGGTTGTTTGTAGTTTCTTTGCTTTTATCATTTTCTAAATTTCAGCCTTGTTGTTCTGGTATTTTTCGCAGAAATTTAAAAAATATGTTTCTTCCTTAGTTTCTTTGATGAAGTTATTTCATTTAGCCCTCATTTAGCGTGTTGTTTTCATAACCTATAAAATTCCATTCATGGGGCATGGTTATTTTTTTTTTTAGTAGAAAGCTGCAAAGTTCAAAATCATAGCAGCCAGGACTTTTTGTGTTGTTTGCATTGTCAACCACGGCTGTCGCGGCAGTACTGAAGAAATAAATCTGGGCGAGATTTTAAGCAACCCTACTACCTAGTTCATTTTCATGCTAAGGCGTGCAGCACATTTTCCCATAGCCAGCTAAAGCTATCTGGAGACGTTTATTATTTACACCACTGAAAATTACGGTACTGTAGTTTCGCAGTTGCACGAATATGTATTTTATTTAATTCTGCATGACCTTAGCCATACGTTCTAGAAGAAGAATAAAGAGACGGTATATAGAGTAACATATAAAGTAAAAGTACTTTATATAACATTGTATATGATTATTTTTCTGAAGGTTAAGTGCAAATAAGGATTTCATGAAATTTTGTTTCACTGTTCTAACAATTTCTAAAACAACACAGAAACTATAACAAAGTTACTGCTAAAAAACAATTTCGAATTCAAAGAAATAAGCACACAAATAAATTATTGTATTAAATTATGTTGCACTTATATATAACGGAAATATCGCTGATGCTGTATGGATATATAATTATGATACACAATACACTGCTTTAGGATTTTTAGTTAGGAAAGTATGTAAATGTGAAAAAAACGACTGCCGAATTTAGATGGATTTAGATATTATGAGCAGCGTTTCTTTCAAGCATACACCTGATTATTTGCCGTTATTATCCGATTATATGACGATTATTTGCCCCCCCCCAGTGACATTTTACATTAACTTAGTTTCTATTTATATGACAGCATTTAGATATATTTATATAGGGCAAATAGAAAACTTGCCCCCCCCTTAAAGTTTCATTAGCCCCCCCCGTCAAAAAGCTCTGAAAGACTGCCTGATTTTGAGTATCAACCCCTTCATTTATGATGTATGTCTGCGTTTATTTATATTAATTAATTAATTAATTAATTTTTAATTAATTAATTCAATTAACGTGGCAACAACAGATCGAAATCCAGTTACAGTAGCCACACATGCCTCCATGCCTTATTCGGAATTCGAACCCGAGCTTATGTCTCCATAGACAGGATATATCGTGAACAAATTGGTGAAAACGAATAAAATTTGATACAAAAATATTGTAGTATCAAACTTCAAAATATTTATATAATTTAATCTACAAATAAAATTATTTTAATAGTCACTATACGACTATACAATGCTTAAATATTCCGCGTTCTATGGCGAAGATGCGATGTAGTATCGTATTTATCAGAAAGATATACTTAAAAGAGAACGTTATTTACAAAAACATAACTAAAACTGTTCTACATTCTACCTCGCATACAACATAGCCATTAGAAATAAGAATGAACTAAAAATGTTCTGGGCTTGATTTTATGTGCCTTCACAGAGGCGATGCGCATGCGTCGTATGTAAATTTTAGAGTCTGTCAAGATCAAGAAAGTTTTATGTTTATCAATTTATCTGAAGGAGTGCCGCCATAGTTCCAATACAAATATAAATAATCCCATACTTAATAGAAGAAAAGCGACCGAGGCTAGTTAGAACAATTTTTGGATTTTATGCTCTTCAGATATCTGCTAAAAACATATAATATCACATTGCCTTAGAATGAAGCTTTTTAAATGGTGTGGTATTTTTTAAAGGTGAATTATAATTAAGAAGATAGTGTAACGTTTTTCGTTTAAAATGCTCAGTTCACAACTTGTACTCGAATGCCATACCTCTAAACACCTCTGTTGCGAAAGCACAATGTTCCGTTTGGCGACTTCACTTTCGTCAGTCTTATTTATATTCAAAGACCCTATTACACGACAGTATTTGTGACAACAAAACCGTTCGCAAAACAGGTCATTCAACAAATTAAGCCACAACATTCTAGGTTTAAACCTAAAATGTTGTTGAGGAAACGGTTGTGCGAAAATCGACCAATCAGAAGTGCGTAAATCCGAACGTCACAGGTGACGTGTTTTCGAGTAATTTTATTTCTTACCTTAATAGCGACCAAGATGGCCGATAGACCACTTTGGAATGTGTTAGAATCTCGAGATGGAAAAAATAATAGAACTTCTACTAAATTACAAACACCTGTGGGATATAAAAGAGCCAAATTATATGAAAAATACACACTAAATAATGCTTTCTGAAATCGGCGGCATTAGACAGGAAGGACCTGTTAGAAAGGAGGAGATTAAGTATCATTGCCGAGCGGAAGTGCTAAAGTCTGGAGATGGAAAAATAATAATAGAACTTTTACCAAATTACAGACATCTGTGAAATATAAAAGATTCAAATTATACGCAAAAAACACTAAAGAATGTTTCTTGGAATGAGGGGCGAGCTAGAAAGGCGGGGACTAGGAAAGGTATCTTTGCCGGGTGGAATTGCTAATGTTTTTTGGAATGAAATCGGCGGCATTGAAGAGGGGGGGAGCTTTAGAAAGGCAGGGATCTAAATAAAGTATCATTGCCAGGCGGAATTGCTGAAGTCTGGAAATGCAGATGGGAAAAAAGAAAATAATTTTTACCAAATTACAGACGCTTTTGAGATATAAAAGTTTTATATTATATGAAAAATACACTGAAGAATGGTTTCTGGAATGAAATCACCGGCATTAAAGGGAATGGGCCTGTTAAAGAGGAGGAGCCTAAAGTATGATTGACGGGCGGAATTGCCGAAGTTCGGTAATAAAAATTGCCCTGTGTAATAACACAATTATGCAATCCAAACGGAACCTTTGGGATGTTAAAAGCGATCTTTACAGTATGAGAACTCTAAAACGGTATTCCTAGAGAAAATTAAGAAGTGAATGCAAGGGGGAAAAGTTTCAAGGGAAAAAAAGACATAAATTTCTCACGTATTAAATTACATAAACGTAATATCTCTTCGAAATCTCTCAAATTTCGTATTTATCAGTTTTGTTTTTCAACGTTTCTCTCATATAGAGTGATTTAAATCAGAATTCTACAGAATATATGTTTAAAATACGCTGCTCAACTTCATTATGGTGAGTTCCTTGTAGCAATCTGAAGAGGAAAAATTATAAATATCAAAATTCTCAGATTTTGAAGAACCACAATGACTATTCACAAACTCACAAATGTCGTATTTAAAATGTACAAAAAGGACTGATATCCAATAAAAATCAAACTTGTAAAAAAACAAAAAGCAAAGTTCTTCAACTTTAAAAAAGTATTATCCATGAAAATGATTGAGATGAAGAATTACTGTTAAGTTTGTCAAATTTCATGAGCGTGTATAAAGTAAAAGTTATTGAATATATTTTGTAACATAAATTGACAACGTTACGTCTTTGATACAAAGAAGTTTCTTATTTCAATGAGCATTGATAAATTGGAAGGAATTGAGGCGATAAAACTTTAATTGCCTCTATATTGCATCTCTATATATCGTTTAGGTAAATTTGCTAAGTTATCAAAATTGGTATCACGTCATCTTAGAAGACGTACAAAACATTTTTAAAAACCGCCACCTTAAGAGACGTACAAAACATTTTTAAAAACCGCCACCTTAAGAGACGTACAAAACATTTTTAAAAACCGCCATTGTAGTAAAGAACCAGGATACAGGTCAAATAATTAAAATTGGTATCACGTCTGCATTCAACAAATAAAATCAAGGACAAAACGTCTTTAAAACGAAAGGTCATTTCGGCGGTTTTTAAAAATGTTTTGTACGTCTTTTAAGATGTTTTAATAAATGACCTTTCGTTTTAAGACGTTTTGTCCTTGATTTTAAATTTGCCAAGTTTATTACAAAATACATCCAGTAACTTTACCCCTCTATAATTTTTAATCCTGAAGTTTGATAAACTTAGCAATAGTGTTCTTCATCTTAATCATTCATACCGCTGACACATTTTGTAAAGCTGAAGAACTTGGCTTTTATTTTTACAAGTTTGTTTATCATCAGATATAAAATACTGTGCAAAAATACAAGTAAACGGAAAATATCCGGAATTCTGAGCATTCTAGAGTTAGGTAAATAATGCCAAATTTCCCTTTAATTATTTAAAAATAACTGATAAAATTTCTTTGCGTTTTATTTTCTTAATATTTTCATTTCAATTTTAAAAAAATGGGGGGTATTCAACTAATCTAGAACTTTCTAAAACTTGATACGCTTCTTATGTCTACCGATTAAAATAATCGAACAAATATATGTGTATGAATCGCTCAGTTTGTTAAGCATATCTTAAACAGATTTTTTTTTTCGTTTAGGGATGATCAACAATTGGTCATCAAATTTCGACCGTTAAATTTATGACCTATTTTTATAGACACTATACATAGAGTAAAATGCATCTTCAAATTCATAAATAACTTTGCATTCGATTTCGTGGCTACAAACAATTTTAATCCATGTAAGCACAGTATTAAGTATTTATTTCATGATTATTCATCATGAATAATCATGATGAATAATCACGAATAATCATGAATAACAATGATTACGAGTAATCATGAATATAAATAAATATATTAATAACTAATCAATAATTATGAATAATCATGAATCATCATCATGATGATTCATGATGAATAATGATTATTCATCATGATAGTTGTATTCCTTGCGAACTCTGCTATTTTACGTTGCAACCAAAAGAAAATAAAGAAAAGCCATAAAAGACAAAACGTAACACTTTTATAAACAGTTCCGTGATAAATATACATTAAAGTACGCGCACTGCTGGATCTAACGCTAAACTGCAAGTACAACTTAAAAGCGAATTGAAAGAAAAAAAATCCCAGCTAAGCTAAAATATAAATTCCGATAAGCAAACAAAGACATAAATAGGCGTGAATCAGGTACATAAACGTAAAATTTCTTTCACACTGTTCAGTAAAAAGTGAACGCAAAGTAAAATAATTTGACATATTCCGTGTTAATGAAGTCGAGGTTCGAGAGTAGATGTCACCATGGAAACGCAATGTAAACAAATTCCATCATCTTCTTTTAAATGATTTCTTTTTCTACCATATTGTTGTGTAAAAAGTTACTGTCTGCCTGTAGGAATTTCTTTTGTTACGAGTTTACACCCGGTTGTTATGACAGTGCAGATGTTTTGTGCGTTTTGCTCATCTTTATCGCAATTGTCCGGCTTTGTTATTTTAGATTTTGAGGCTATTTTATGATTTTATCTTACGGCAATAAATAGCAATAAAAAGCGAAAAAGAAGTAAATTTCACGCATTTAGTTCAAAAAGGGTTTGATAGTTTGAATCTTTATTGTACTTTGGATTATTAAGAAATTTTTCGATAAAGTAAAATGTTATCAGATAGTTAAGAGAATAATATTATATATATACATATACATATATATATATATATATATACATATATATATATATATATATATATATATATATTTATATACATTATATATATATATATATATATATATATATATATAATGTATATAAATATATATATATATAAATATATATATATATATTTATATATATTTATATACATTATATATATATATAAATATATATATATATATATATATTTATATACATTATATATATATATATAAATATATATATATATATATATATATATATATATATATATATATTTATATACATTATGTATATATTTATATACATTATATATATATATATATTTATACATGGTGATTATAATTAAAGTTCCAGGTTTGAAAATTGTCTCAAATAAAAAGCACTGGTCAGAATGATTTGAAATT
Source organism: Amaurobius ferox (assembly GCA_951213105.1). Lineage (NCBI taxonomy): Eukaryota > Metazoa > Arthropoda > Arachnida > Araneae > Amaurobiidae > Amaurobius > Amaurobius ferox. The sequence goes on along the minus strand of OX578150.1, from coordinate 120,045,548 downwards.
TTGCGTCAACACTCGTGGAGCAATGGAATTTTGTTTGGTGAAGAAAATACAGTAGTTCAAAAAGTCGCCGCTAGGAGAATAATTGGCGCCTTACTACATTAGAATGCAATACAAGCGTAATAAACGTTGATTTACTCATTGTCTAATGACGTAATAAATGTTCAATATGCTGTTCTTCGCATTCTGAAACAAGCTGAAAGCGTAAAATAGCGTGTTCAACAGCAGATTTGAGTGTTTCTGTAGAGATGTTGTGGATGTGATGCGTGATGCTAGCTTTAAGTTCCGCTAAATTGGTAATGTGTCTATTAAACATCGCATTCTTCAGATGCCCCCAAAGAAAAAAAATCACATGGATTGAGGTCAGGGGAACGTGCTGGCCATCTTACAGGAAAATGGTGGAAGGCCCGATAATAAACGCTGCTGTAAATCCGCACCACACAGTGACTTTGGGGAAATGAAGAGGCACCTGGCGTAGTTCCTGTGGATTTTCGGTTGCCCAGATTCTGCAATTTTGCGTATTAACAGTTCCGTGGAGATGGAAGTGTACTTCGTCAGTCCACAAAACGTTCCAGGGCCATTTATCTTCCACTTGTATACGAGCCAGCAATTGAAGTGTGAACATTTCACGTTCAACATTGTCCGCAAGTAGCAACTGTTGAATATGGGTCAGTTTGTAAGGATAACATTTCAATTTTTTTGCACCATACTGGAGGGTACGTCTAATGATCGGGCAATTCCACGTGCACTCGTAGATGCATTACCGTTACGCTCTTCTAACGCTGTAGCTACGTCTTCCACTATCTCTCCATCGACTGCTTTCCGTCCCTTTCCAGGTTTGATGGCCAAAGATTCAAGTTTTAAAATCATTTTGTGCAAGCTTTTGCCACACAGAGGACCAGATTTTAACTTTTTCAACGTTCTGAACTTTCTAAGAGCTACTAAAGAAGGGCTGATATTCTCATAAAACAATTTGACAAGAAGAACACGATCTTTTAATGATAGAGTCATTGCGACAGAACAATAGAGATTTTTCATTAAGTTATGAGAAACAAGTTCCGCTCTTCCTTTTTTATAGAAAACGTTTATTGCAACGTCCCTGTCTTATGCAAATTTGCAGCAGCATTTGAAGAGAAATTATGCAAAACAAGCTAAATCCACTTTTTGCGAAAAAAGATACGGCTTACGTTTGCTTAGAATTTAACATTGTTTCAATGGATGAAATTTTTTTTTCATTACTTGCATGCATATGAAGATCGACTTTTAATTCAGTATTCGAAGAACAGCTTATTGAACGTTTATTACGTCATTAGCCAATGAGTAAGTCAACGTTTATTACTTTTGTATTGCATTCTAGTGTAGTAAAGCGCCAATTATTCTCCTAGCGGCGACTTTTTGAACTACCGTTTTTTTCTTCACCAAACAAAATTCCATTGCTCCACGAGTGTTCACGCAACATTTAAAATCATTCTGACCAGTGCTTTTTATTTGAGACCATTTGCAAACCGGGAACTTTAATTATAATCACCCTGTATATATATAATAATAATAGTTTGAAAGTCCAATGAAAGAAAAGTGAGAAGCTATAACTCGGAAAATCTAATTTTCTAACAAGCCTACAAAATAAAAATATAAATCAGCAAATCTTCAATGAAATGGAAGAAAATACAAATTTCGAATCATCAAGTTAAAGAAAATCATCAAAAATCAATGGTATGGAGTCGATAAAAGAAAAACAAATGAAATCCAAGCATTAATGCTAATGCTATACACGTGGACAAGGGCTGGCTTAAATAATGGATTTGTTCACTTCTCCAAAACTCTTCCTCGGGTCCAAGTATTTTGTCGAAGCAAACACAAAAAATGTATGTTTCTTAAGAAATGTATAGATTATATCTATAAACTATTTATATTTGGACAACATACATAAAGAAGAAAAAATAAAAGGAAACAAGAACATCTAGAAAAGTAACACTGAAAATGCACGAACCTGTCGAACCTGGAAACACTGAATGAAAAGACCAGTGTTGCCATTCGCAAAAGAAAAAGAAATGAACTACTGTTGTGATTCGTAAGAAATAAATAACAGTAATGCGAAAAGGCAAGAAAAAGTGAAAATATACAAAAAGCTACTAAAAAAAAGAGGTTAATAATAGAAAAGCTAATGTTTAAGTAGATGTAAGAATGAAAGTATTATTAATACAAGAGGATGGAGATGTCAGGCTAATATAATAACTATGAATAGAATTCATGAAAATCCAGCTAATCTAAATTTTTTAACTATATCATTTACAAAATAAGAGGGATATTTATATAAATTGCTGGTAATTTTTAGATTATCTATATGTATAGTTTATATATATATATATAATGTATTCCATATATTATATATACTATATTTATTATTTTCACCAATATAACAGTCTAACAAACAATATTGCAAATAATATTTACTCACAGACGCTATCCCCTATGGGCTGAAAATTTCTGTTTAAAGATTCAGTAGGGCTGGAAATCGGACGCAAGCCCTTGCACGTTGCCAAGCCCTTGATTCTACTAAGGCACCTGATCTACTAAGATTCTACTCCTATAGCAGTGCTATAGGCTGGCATGATCTACTACCTGGTCTACTAAGATTCTACTCCTATAGCAGTGCTATAGGCTGGCATAGCAGTGACCTTCTGGACTCCCAGTTAATACGATGGCAGTACATGAGAAGGTTACTTTTTGCGTTTTTTTTTTCGAGATCTCTATAAAATCAAAATATTCTAGACTTCTTTCTTGAATGATTGGTACAATTTTAAAAAAAATAGAAGCACATATTTTATAGCAAAATTGCGTATAAAATATTAGCCATGTAACATGCGCTAGCTTTTGTAATAGCACAGGCAGACAATAACTGTTTGGATCGGTTGGAGGCACAATGGCGGTTGCATCAGCCTGTACATTTGGAAGCCTTGGATTCTAGCTAATCCCTCCGTCATCGAGCTTCATGCGCGGAAGTGCTAATTTTGTCCGAGGTTCGGCGGAAACTCTGCCGCATCCCAAACCTATCATGTTCCTTCGCTTCGTTGAAATGAGCAACATGTGTGAAGGCGCTAAACTGCGATATTCGTCAATGTTTTGAAAATAGTGGCGATTATTTTGTGAAATGATTTATGTCAATGTTTTGAGAATAGTGGCGATTATTTTGTGAATTGATTTTCGTCAATGCTTTGAGAATAGTGGCGATTATTTTATGAATTGATTTTCGTCAATGTTTTGAGAATAGTGGCGATTATTTTGTGAATTGATTTTCGTCAACGTTTTGAGAATAGTGGCGATTATTTTGTGAATTGATTTTCGTCAATGTTTTGAGAATTGTGTCAGTTATTTTGCGAAATTAGTGAAGAATTTGAGTTGTTTTACTGCATATTATTCCTGTTTCTTCTGTGCTTATGAATAAACGTGTTACTTATCCAGAAATTTGGACTCATTTTTGTATCCTGAGCTCACACCCACAATTGCGGAGGATATGTCTAACAAATGATTTTCAGACTAACAATGTTAGCACATAGATGTTTCTTGCTTTAAAATCATCCTAGAATACTTTTGATACGTCCCTCTAGAGCCGTTGCCACCGAAGATTGTGATTAGATATCCAGGAGGTGATCGTTATATCACAAATATAGGATATATATATATTTAAAATATATATTCTCTTATTGTTTATATCGTGTATATTTTTCCGCATGATATATGTCAGCAAGAGCAATAGTTCTGTGGGTTTTTATATATGTTGAAATTGCAATATTTTAAATACCTGTTGTTCACAACAAAATATAAATATTTTAGATTCTTAATATTAACATAAACATTTGAAAATTTGATTTTAAAAATATCTTTTGTCATTTGTTATTTCTATGTAATATTAATGCAACGTTATAAATTTTATATTTTGTATCATTAGATTAATGTTACTTTCTAAATGCTGTGCATTTAAATGATAAATCATAATATGTTGCTTGCAGCAAAAAATATTAAAACAAAATTTTGCAATAATATGCAAATTTTATCTTCGCAAAAGTTCCGGGGAGTTAATTTTTCTGACCTGTCCTGTATTTCAAAGAGCAATTTAATTAGAATTTTATTCTCCCGTCTCAATGGTTCTATATAATCTGTGTCAGTCGAGTGGCTATGATGACATAAAGCCACGCCCCCTGAGCCAGACGATTTTTCTCTCAGAGGTAACGTCAAATCTCGATGGGTAACGTTAGATCGCTTTTTGTTCGGCCCATGTAGGCTGTTATACTGACAGTAACAACTAACAGAACAAATACAATTTTTGCAAGTGTGGAATAGCAGTTTTGAAGGATGACAATTGGAAATTTTTAAATGGTCGAAAACCAACTTTAAAATTTAATCTTTATAAAATTCTAGAAAATGTAAAGCTTAAAGGAGCGTAAGAATGCAGAACTATCAACTTTTATGGAACACAAACTTTATTAGAAGAAAGAGTGGGCAGTTGATCCTGCCTGGTAAATTCTACCAAAGAATTGAAATCCCTGCTTTTAGTAAAAGATTTCAAGCACTTAATTTCAGAAATTAAAGAAGTTGAATCAGAGCATAAGTGGATCACGCTATACAAATACGTATAAAAAGCAGCTAATTTCTGTTGAGGAGGATGTTCTGAAAGAAAACGTGGAATCATAGAAAGATTTCCGAAAAATAGAAGTCCTTTCTAGAAACAAGGACGTCTATAAAGGAAAGTTGATTGTTTGTTTCAATTTCATGCGTAAATTGAACGTGAGGATCAAAGAAATTAATAACGTTAATAATAACAGAAGAGAGATGGAATGGATTCTTCACAGTAATAAAGGTATCATCCACATACCGAAAACAACATTTAAATGTAAGCTTTTGAAATACCTTTTCTGAAAAATAATATATGCGCAAAGAATTCCGTCTCGCGAGTTCAGCAGATTGTTTGACATATTTTCTATTAAAAAAAATAAGTGTTTTGTCCAATACAGAATTTAGCCATTGCTAAAAATTCCTTAATTTCATCAACATCAGTTTAATGAATTTTGAAGTATTTTTGAAGCACAAAACAACACCCTTTATAGAAACATTAATGAACAAGAATGGCATTCAAAGATAGCAACTTACAATTTGCTGGAGAAAAATATTTAAATTTATTAATAAACAACTCATAAGATAGTGTGAAAATTGGAGAAAGCGTGTTAGCTGAGGATAAGACGCAAGAGGATAAAACGCAGTTGAAATGTTAGACACAATGGGCCCGAAAGGAATAATACTCATCTTGTGGATCTTTGGATGCGCGCGCATAAAAGCATGCACAATTAGTACTACATGGCACAACTGCCCTCTTAATGGTTTCCCTCAATATTACAGCGTTTTCAACAGCGCTTTTGATACTTTTAAGATCCGAGTTAGTTGGGTTTCTTTTACTTCAATATAAGATCCATCATTTAGAAAAAGATTCATCTTTTCAACATAAATATAATTATCAAGCAAAAGAATATTTGTCACCTTTAGTAATGGCCAAATCATGATTAAATTTCAACTCTTTTAATGCACGTTGTGTTCCTAACAAGGTTCAAATGATAATAATGCTGTTTGAAGGAACAGTGTTAGCCAATGAACGCCTAAGCCATTCTTTTTATGCTGAAGGAATTTGGCTATACTTCAGAGAGCCTTCAATAGACGCAATAAATTTAGTAAGAGAAGGGTGACCTGACTGAATAAAATCTTATCCATTGGGATTTATCCCGGCCGTCCAAACAGACACCTCACACTTTCTGGTAGGTCGGAAGGTTTAGGTCGAAAAAACAAACAATACATTGGGATTAACACCAAGCCTGTAACACGATGACACCTTTAATGCTTGTCAAAATACGCTATAATGTTTGTTCTTGACTCAAATTTGTTAATGGAGGACATTTAGAACAGACAATTAGATTCCTGTGCATGTTGCTTATTTTAACATTCCTGGATATGAGTCATTCGCCAATAACTATATTATTTCCAATAAATGCCTTCACAATACCAGTTTTTACGTTGATTCCAATTCAATAGACAATGTTCTAAAATTTTGTAATTCGTGGTTTCGTCTATCCCGCCCTATTGCAGAAATCGCCACCAACATTTTTAATACTCCGCTAGGGGCGCTGCAATCCTTTTTACTCAATCGGGAATGCTCACTTTACTATCAATAGACCAATAATGTGTACACTCATAGACTCGTCTTTACAAAATTATTGATGTTCTTTAGAACTTTTCTTAGAACTCTGTATATAAAAGTAGAGTACTGTGAGTCAAATATCCGTTAATTTTTTAATCATATTTCTGGAAGTCAAATATCCGTTAATTATTCAGTCATGCTCTCTCTTTCTCTCTCCCTCTGTGTATATGTGAGAGAGGGTGAGTGAGTGAGAGAAAGGCGAAAAGCGAGAGAGAGAGAGAAAGGCGACAAGCGAGAGAGAGAGAGGCGAAAAACGAGAGAGAGGCGAAAACGAGAGCGAGAGGCGAAAGCGAGAGCGAGAGGCGAAAACGAGAGCGAGAGGCGAAAAACGAGAGCGAGGGGCGAAAAGCGAGAGAGAGAGAGGGGCGAAAGCGAGAGAGAGAGAGGGGCGAAAAGCGAGAGAGATGCGAAACGCGAGAGAGGCGAGAGAGAGAGGGAGGCGAAAAGCGAGAGAGATCTCGAACAATTTTATAAAATTTGGCATAGTTATTTCAATTGACTAACGTCACATTCGTATTCATTTGCGGATCCTTACAAAGTTGGTATGTTTCATGGCCTTTTCAAGGAACATGTATAATTTCAGGATTTCTAACCAAATACACACACAACATAAATCTGAATTCCCATTCGGGCTTATCGGTTCACATCGCTAAACTCGAGATTACCCAAATAAAGAGAAACCCTGAGTACCCATCCGGCATTTATCTTTAGAAGACAGCTTTGCTACTATCGCGTTTTCAATTTTCCTTCTCTATTCCCAAGACGGCCATTTCGAGGTCAGTAACTAAAACATATCTGAAATCCCGTTTCATCAGATATCTGAGTAATAAAAAATGAAGTTTTTTTACGAGAGTTCGAACAATATGGTTAGACTGCATACTGTAATTTAATCCTTCTTTGGCTGACGGCCAGAAAAGGTTTTGCCCTTCAGCAGTCGTGTGATGATCCGTGTAAAAAAAGTTATTAAATGGGGGTAGACATTCAAGTTTGTGAGAAATCCGCACTTTAGCAAGTCATTTTGATCGGTTTATAGAGTACCATTGGTGTGAAGTGTCTTATATCCCTAGAGACACCTAAAAATCCCTATCTATTTTGATAAAATCCCCAATACAGTAGAGCAGCTGTTATAATAATTTAACCAGCGAATCGTATACCTCTTTTAATAGATTAAGCTAATCAACTTATCTTTTATAATTGATTCCCAGTCTATTTTGATAAAATCCTCAATACAGTGGAACAGCGGTTATAATAATTTAAACAGAGAATCGTGTACCTCTTTTAATAGATTAAACTAATCAACTTATCTTTTATAATTGATTTCCAATCTATTTTGATAGTATCCTCAATAGAGCAGGGGTTATAATAATTAATCCAGCAAATCGTGCACCTCGTTTAATAGATTAAGCTAATTAACGTATCTTTTATGATTAATTATTTTATTAAAAATTACACCGATAAGATTAATCTTATCAGCATACTATATTAATTGATAAACCTCATTAGCACATTATTTTATATAGATCAATACTATCGGCTTACCCTTGTAACGACGGTTTCCGCCGGTGGTCGCTGGGCTGGGGGGCATGTGCTGTGGGCGGCTGGATTATGGTCACGATGACGGTTCATCTTTTTCCGTGTACCTTCGGGTGGGTCGGGCTTCTCTTTTGAGTTACCCTTGTAACGATTGCTCATAATGCTGTAAACAAATTCCTGAGCTGGAAGCATTTTTATCTCAACGCAATGATGCTCGTCTTTCACGCTAAACTCTGATGCTGCTAAATATCTGATTTCGCGGTCATGTTTTATATTAGTAATCTCAGACAAGTATGAAGTGTGCAGAAAATTATAAAAGTGCACAATTGAAAACTGAAAAAAGCTACTAAAAGTCCTTTCTCACTATTCAAGTTTTAGTAGGTTTCTTCAATATTCAGTTGTTTCTTTTTGTTTACCTATGCGTTCCCTTACCGCCGTTTTTGCTTCTATTTTTATTTCCTGTGACTTTCGATGTTCGCAGTTAGTCTCTTGTCAGTCGTTTGTTTTTTCTCTCTCCATTTCTTCCCGTTGCGATGGTAAATTCTTTCCTCTTGCCTTCATCCGTATGTACTATACTCAGTTGCTAACTTGGCATGGTTAAGTGAGATCGCGCTTTTTGTATATATATTTAATTCTTTAATTAAATATATATACAAAATAATTAATTCTTTACTTGTTAGAGATAAGTGGACAATGTAAATTGTAAAAATGTTGAAAGTAAGATAGGAAATAAGACTACGTTAATGAAATAGCCCTTCCATTCATTTTCAAAAAGTTACACTTTTTAAATTTTTATACGATCCCCTTAGACAAATTTGGTCAATCAGAAATTTTTTATTTTTAACGCAACAAGATCATTAAAAAACCTCATATCTGTATCTTTAAAATCAACTGAATTATGATAAAGGAAAAAATCTGACTTATGTATAATATAAAAAAAAAATTTAGTTATATTGAATAGAAATAATACTGGGAATAAATAAGTAAAATAAAAAATAAATCCTCTGCATTTCATTCTTCAGCTTTTTTAAATTATTTTACTATAAACATTTGAAACGGCTAAATTAGAGTTAAAGGAAAGAAAAAATCGTTTGTGAGTTCTATTATTCGTTTTGAAAAATTATGTTAAATTTTAAAATCAAATACATACTTGCATTTGTTTACTTATTTATTTTAATTGTTTCAAATAAAAAATGGCATGTCTCAATGTGAAAAGTACTTAATCCGTGATCGCATCGTGGGCCTACGCGGAATTCGTAAAAATGTCTCCTATGTATTATCATCCAGTTTTTATCCACAAATTTACATTTTATCCACAAATTTACATTTCTAATTTGATATAGGGTCTCCATTCACAATGTTCAATTTTCAATTAAATATAACTTGCTCGATTTTAAAGATACAGATATGCTGTTTTATTAATGATCTTCTTGCATTAAAAATAAAAATTTTCGGATTGACCAAATTTGTCTAAGGGAGTCGCATAAAAATTTAAAAAGGGTAACTTTTTGAAAATGAATGGGAGGACTATTTCATTAACGTAGTCTTATTTTCTACCTCACTTTCAACATTTTTTGCAATTTACATTACCCACTTATCTCCAACAGGTAAAGAATTAAAGCGCGTTTCAATCTTATATATATATATATATATATATATATATATATATATATATATGATACAGAAATTTTAAGCTATCCCCAATAACGCGTCCTTTCCTTTCACAATTCTTATTCCAAATTCCCATTTCATGTCACGCACTTATTGCAACTATATTAAATTCTATCCCGCTCTACAAATATTAACAAACTCTTCCAGTACTTCCTCTTTTCCTCTACCACACTATATATGGTCATTAATCTTAACCTTGACGTAAACTTCTCATTTGAAACTGCATCCATATTACATTCTTAAAGCATAATAACACGAAGGCAGCATGTTTCCCATGTCGTCATCCCCTGCTCCATAACCGTAACATGTGTGAACCAACGCAGGCTGCACTAGGATCTCTTCCAAGAAGAACGCCGACAGAGAACTCGGCCCACTGTAACAAATTATCTTTTTAGAGTGTCATCTAATGAAGTAGATTTTTGTAATTTGAAAAGTCTCTTCCTTAGGCTATCTCAACTGTCATTACAAATACAGGGTGATTATAATTAAAGCTCCCGATTTGAAAATGGTCTCAAATAAAGATCACTGGTCAGAATGATTTGAAAGTTTGCGTGAACACTCGTGGAGCAATGGAATTTTGCTTGGTGAAGAAAAAAACAGTAGTTCAAAAAGTCGCCGCTAGGAGAATAATTGGCGCTTTACTATACTAGAATGCAATACAAAAGTAATAAACGTTGACTTACTCATTGGCTAATGACGTAATAAATGTTCAATATGCTGTCCTTCGCATTCTGAAACAAGCTGGAAGCGCAAAATAGCGTGTTCAACAACAGATTTTTGAGTGTTTCTGTAGAGATGTTGTAGATGTGATGCGTGATGCTAGCTTTAAGTTCCGCTAAATTGGTAATGTGTTCATTAAACACCACATTCTTCAGATGCTTCCAAAGCCCAAAATCACTTGGATTGAGGTCAGGGGAACATCCTGGCCATCTTACAGGAAAATTAAGGCTGACGAGTCTGTCATCTCCAAAATGACTGCGAATTAGCCGCTTCACTGGTTTTGCGATATGCGGTGGAGCCCCATCCTACATAAAAATAGTGTTATCGATACACTGACGCTCTTGAAGTGTGGGTATAACCTGACTTTTCAAAAGACGTTCATATCTGTGGCCATTGACAGAACAGGTGACGGGGCCATGAGGACCAACTTCCTCAAAAAAGAAAGGCCCGATAATAAACGCTGCTGTAAATCCGCACCACAGAGTGACTTTGGGGGAATGAAGAGACACCTGGCGCAGTTCCTGTGGATTTTCGGTTGCCCAGATTCTACAATTTTGCGTATTAACAGTTCCGTGAAAATGGAAGTGTGTCGTCAGTCCGCAAAACGTGCCAGGAACATTCATCATCCACTTGTATACGAGCCAGAAATTGAAGTGCGAACATTTCACGTGCAACATTGTCCGCAGGTAGCAACTGTTGAACATGGGTCAGTTTGTAAGGATAACATTTCTAAATGTGTTTCAAAATTTTTTGCACCGTACCGGGGAGTACGTCTAATGATCGGGCAATTCCACGTGCACTTGTACTAGATGCATTAGCGTTACGCTCTTCTTCTAACGCTGTAGCTACGTCTTTCACTATCTCTCCATCGACTGCTTTCCGTCCCCTGCCAGGTTTGATGTCCAAAGAGCCAGTCTCTTCAAATTTCAAAATCATTTTGCGCAAGCTTTTGCCACACAGAGGACCAGATTTTAACTTTTTCAACATTCTGAACTTTCTAAGAGCTACCAAACAAGAGCTGTTATTCTCATAAAACAATTTGACAAGAAGAGCATGATCTTTTAATGATTAAGAGTCATTGCAACAGAACAATAGCGATTTTTCATTAAGTTATGAAGAAACAAGTTCCACGCTTCCTTTTTTATAGCATACGTTTATTGCAACGTCACTATCTTATGCAAATTTGCAGCAGCATTTGAAGAGCAATTGTGCAAAACAAGTTAAATCCACTTTTTGTGAGAAAACATAGGGTTTACGTTTGCTTTGAATTTAATATTGTTTCAATGAATGAAATTTTTTTTTCATTACTTACATGCATATGATGATGAAAGTTCGACTTTTAATTCAGTATTCGAAGAACAGCATATTGAACGTTTATTACGTCATTAGCCAATGAGTAAGTCAACGTTTATTACTTTTGTACAGCTTTCTAGTGTAGTAAAGTGCCAATTATTCTCCTAGCGGCGACTTTTTGAACTACTATTTTTTCTTCACCAAACAAAATTCCATTGCTCCACGAGTGTTCACGCAAAATTTCAAATCATTCTGACAAGTGCTTTTTATTTGAGACCATTTTCAAACTGGGAACTTTAATTATAATCACCCCGCATATATATATATATACAACAGTAGATCATTTCTTTTTCCTTTGGGATTGGCAACACTGGTCTCTTCATTCTGGGTTCCCGGGTTCGACAGGTTCGTGCATTTGTAGTGTTATTTTCCAGGTATTCTTGTTTCCTTTTATTTTTTCTTCTTTATGTATGTCGTCCAAGTAGAAATAGTTTATAGATATAATCTATCTATTTCTTCAGAAACATACATTATTTGTATTTGCTTCGAGAAATACTTGGACCCGAGGAAGAGTTTTGGAGAAGTGAACAAATCCATGATTTAGGACTAGCCCTTGTCCACGTGTATAGCATTATTGCTTAGATTTCATTTGTTTTTCTTTTATCGATTTAATACCATTGATTTTTGATGATTTTCTTTAACTTGATAATTCGAAATTTGCATTTTTTTCCATTTGATTGAAGATTTGCTGATTTACACTTTTACTTTTTAGACTTGTTAGAACGTTAGGTTTTTCGAGTTACAGCTTCTCACTATTCCTTCATTGGACTTTCAAACTATTATATATATATATATATATATATATATATATTATATATATATTAGAAAAAAGTAATAAAAAATTAGTAATAAAAGTAATATTAACATCACCATAGAAACAAAATTACGGCCATAATGCCGATAAGAGAAAAGAACAACACCGACCCAAATTCGATGATTTGTCAAAATTAAGTTCCTTTTCAGGTCTGAGTATTTAATTCTAATTAACCCAGACCAATGCCTGTTTCAGGTTGAGCAATAGTGCATTACTATATATACTCAAACTCAGACTACAGGCATCAAAAATTGAAAAAATAAAGATAGAAAACATTAAGAAAATTTGTATTACCGTGTGGCATGAACCCTTCTTCTTTCACCACGTGTATACGCGATCAGCCTCAGCAGAATGAATTATCTAGAAGCACCGGAATGAATATATAGAAATACAACCAGGGAGGCAGTACAAACGTTCACAGTAATACTCCCAGACCCGTCCAGCGAGTCAAAGCATGAGACAGGACACACAATTCAGAATATGAACAACCCGTATAAGCAATTCAGAATATGAACATGAAGCAAAGATGAAAATTCTTACTAAACAAGTAATTCATAGAAAAACTGGATAACGAGAATGTCGCTATACACCATTATAAGGGCGCTCAAATCGTAGTTTCACAACTGGCAAAAGTTACAATTTTTAACGAAAATAAAATTCAAAACATTAATATTAATGCATCTTATTTTCCGATTTTTCTAATTTTTTTTATCTTATTTTATTATTTTTCATTTTTATTTATTTATATAATTAATAAATAATTATATATATATATATATATATATATATATTTTAATGTATGTTAACCACTATAATTGGAAAAGTGTCTTTGATGTCGAGTGGAAGTTGATACACTGAGTTCATAATTTTAATAACGAACTTGGGAGGATATGCATTATTAGTCGCTGTTCTCAATAATTCCATAAAATGTGCTAATTTATAATTTTCATCCCAAATTTTATTGATTCTAAGAGCTTGGTTTATTATAATATTTCTAAAAACCGATATATGCAAAAAAAGACAACATGTTGAAATTTTGATGTATTAAATTTAAAATCCTGTCTTTTATCATAGGTTTATAACCATATTACAATTTTGTAAATTTAAATTTAAATCTAAAAAGTTTGCAACATTAGAGTCATTATTACTTGCATTTAATTGTAAATTATTAGGATAAAAGTTAAATACTATAGGGATATTTTTAGGGGATACACATAATATGTCATCTAAATATCTAAACATGTGCATATTATGCAAGCTTGGATTAATGTTCTTTTCATAGAAGAATAAATATAGATTAGCTAACAATGGTGAGGCCCACCCCTCTTGTGGGATACGAACCTGTTGTTTAAAAAAAGTACCACCATGTTGAATATTTATATATATATATATATATATATATATATATATACCGTATTATTATTGCAGCAGTTTTTGGTTTGAGGAATGAAAATGATTTTATTATCCTGCTCTAGAAAAAAAAAATATCCTTATTATTCTCAGTACCCAACGACAGTTCTTCCGAAACTTCTCTTTTGTTATCATTTTCGTACGAAACCCTTGAGCAAAAACAGAGCCCATGCGTTATTCAGGACGGCCAAGGATATTTTCGCATCGTTCAGAAATCGTCTGTTATCGGCTCACCTGAATGTCTCATCCCAAAATCCAAAGTAAAAAATATCCAAAGTCAGATAAAAAAAAAATACGCCAAACACTTTATCTTAGTAATGGTTTATCATAAAAATGAAAAGACGTTTTAATGACGTATGTCTATGGGGGGGGGGGGGGGGGGGGTACAGCCACGATTAATCAAGAAATAATTCGTATTTCGTGTGCAGACGCATTACGTAGTTGCAACTAGACAGTATTCATTAATTTACATATTTAAAGCAGAAATAATTACAAATTTATGATTTTCATAAGGTCATGAAGTAAATGTAAATGTAAAATGGGATAAAAATAGATGTGAGGCATTTTAACTCTAAAATTTACTAAAAGCTGTCCTACAACGGAAATATTGCTGTGATTTATAATAATATTATGACATATATTCTTACCATAATAACCCCCACTGGATTATAAAGTCCGTGGCTTCAACCTATAAACAAACAGCATCCGCTAAAAGACAAATAGTTAAATGCCGGGAGTCTTATAAGAAGTTTGGTATTTTTGTATATACGCCATTTATTTCCTAGATACAGCCTTTATAAATTTTTGTATTGTTACAGTAAATATTGTTTGTAATATTCATTCCATTGTTAGTGCTGACGGGTATATTGACGGGTGTTTTTGATGTTGACAATATGATAAAAGAAAGCGCCAACTTTATATTATACTTGAATTTTTTTTTAAAAAAGTATTTTTCATTGCATAATTGAACATGATATGCCTTTTATCTTGGGTTTGGTTTATGCTGGATTAGTTGTATCTGGGCCGGCGCAAGCTTTTGTTCTTTAACGCCATCCTTTGATACTACGCTTACTTTCGGACTTTCAATTTAATATATTTTGCATGTCTCTCTGGTTAGCTGACTCTTGTGGAGACTTTTGAATCATCACTCTGGGAGAGTTCTTTCATCACTGACTTCAGTTTCCTCTCGACCCAATAGAACTTTCATAGCTCCTACCTTTTCTTAGTCCCTGAAGTTATCTTGTACTTAGCATCGTTGCGGACCTTCTGCTGTGAAAATATTTTTTAGCCTAGACCCACGTGTGTCCAAAGGGCGTAGCACATTCTTTGTCAAAATATAGATTTCTATTGGGTATCAGTCAAACATGGAAGACCAAATATCGGAATTTTGGTTTTATTGCCTAGAACTTTAAATTGTTCTTGGATTGACTTGGAGTTTGTCTCGTAAAATGTCGTAGAATGTTCTTTTTTCTATATATCAGTGTGATCATTAAAATACCGCATTAGGTATATCATTAGGTATATCATTAAAATACCACATTTCCTGTCATCACAGAAACAGTAATTAATAAAATAATAATAGGAGTATAATATGTAGAGTCCGTTTTAGATAAAATTTAAATAAATAATAACACAATAAAATTGTAAAACTGTCTCAATTATAGTAATTACCAGAAAATTTTAATTATTCACGTAATATATAAAACGTTCGTTGCACAGCTCTTAAATTGGAAATACTGAAAACCCCAGTAAGACCCTTTTCTATTAATATTCAAATAAACATATAAAATCTGGACTTGGAAGAGCTAAATTATTCGAAATTCACCCCGTAAACGGCTAGGCTATTTAAGTAATTTAAATATGTGCCACCCATCTAAACTGTCAAACCTAAATGAGCATCAAAGTGCCACATTAGGAGTTTTAGGCGAAATAAAATAGTAAAATAAATATTTTGAAATCCCCATAGTGGTTACTGAGGTAATGTCAAAAATGATATCAGAGGCACCTGATATACTCGATATCTCGTCACCATGAAAAAACTGCGATCTGCAATGGTTAGGGGTGAGATAGGTCAGTGGTTAAGACACGGGATTTGCACTCGGAGGACCCGAGTTCGATTCCAGCGCTGCCCAAATTATCCTCGTATCTGCATTGAGTAGGGCATGTCAAATATGTGGGTCTGAAAGTCCTTCTGGGAGGTTGGTGGAAGGGGAAGGAGGGTACGGTCAATGTGGATGTTGTCCCCACTGGTTTTGGTCTAATTGGGTGTCCTTCATCAGTGCTGAATTCGCCACTGAAGGAGAGCATGGTGATGCCTGAAAGCGCTTTGGCTTTGTAAATTTATGTACGTCGAGCAAGGAGTTTTATTAAATGACTTTTTAAACCTATTTTGGTTGACTTTAATTTAAAAGTTTATTAAAATTAACGTGCATCCATTCTAATTATGCATAAATTAGTGTTTTCATTTTCATGCAGTAATTCCATTCTCTGTGAGTTCCCCTTTCTTGCATATTCATTTATCACCTCCTCTGGATTGATTAATACTTATGAATAAATGTGCAAAAATACAACTAAACAATGTATCAAAATCGAATTCAATGTGTGTACTACAGTGGAAAAACATGCTACAATGTAAATCAAAACGTCATTTTATCTAGGGCAAGACAATTTATTTTGGGAGATGAAGCCTACTAGCCACCCCTCTGAACCGGCTAGTGCAGCCTGGTAAAGCTTGAGATCAATGGAAATATATATGTATGGAAATGTCGAGAGGAACTTGATCGCACTCCATATATCTCCTTCTTGAAAATCTGTAAATTACACCATCTATAATTCAAACACAATTCCACCATATCAAACCAAATATATAACCCGAACATAAATCTTAAACATCTCTTTGACATATCGTGCACTTCATATCACTGAATTGCTGAGTACCCAAAATATACAAAAAATGATACATTATTCGTCGAACATTTATTATATGGAGCTTTCTTACTACGGCTTTTGTATATTTACTTTTCCTACAATGTATAGTGTTAAAGCGTATCTTCTGGATTTGGAAGATGATTATGAAGAAGAGCCGTAGCAACGGAAGGGGTGGCGGGTGATACAGCAGGGACGACCGCCCTGGGCGTCGACCTGGAGAGGTTCTGCCATAGAAACACAAGGTTTTTTTTATAAATGTAAAAATCTAATAATTTAAATACCTACTTAGAAAAATGTATAAAATTAAAACTTAATTATAATTATAAATATCATATTACTTATTTATTACTTATAAACTTGATTATTCTTACATAAACTTATTAAAACATTATATTATGAATAATATTTTATGTTAAAAAATTGATATTTCGTTATTATTTATTACAAGGAAATTAAAATTGTATACTTTACAATAATTTCAGATAATAATGATAATAAAAATAGCAATATTTTTATTATACAAGTATTGTATTATATCAGCAACAGGTATATAAATAGTTTGACACTTGCTCGGGGGAGTGAGGGGCTAATTTTGCTGTTTGTCCTGGATTAATCACGGTTAATCACGTGTCAATATCTCTGTTTGAGAACAGTGCCGCCGACAGAATTTTTAGGGCCACTATGCCGCAAATGCTCCCCCTAAAATTTTACAGGTTATGAACATTTTTTAGAAACTGTTTATGCGGAATGAGACCTTCGGGACTTCATGCAATGCACCCTTTTATCCATACATGTTAGAAGTAATGTACGAGGATATAAGAATAAGTTTAAACATCGGGATAAACCACGGTTTATTTAAATCAACAATAAGCGTAAACAGGATCAAGATACATTTATTAACTTTCAAGCTATCTAAAGAAGGTCAAAAATCATTCGATATCAACAATTTATTGCTCAATAAATTCACAATCTCGAAAGGTAAAACAGCGAAAGGCAAAAAGGAAAAATAACATATACCTCAGAACAGTAGATCTTGTAGTCAAAAATTACGTACAGAACATTTTATTCGTATATTTTAGTATATTTTGTCTATTATATCAGAATTTGATGATTTTTGCAGACAATTGTACTAAAAAGGAAGGTTCTGTTTTTCGAATTATACCAAAATCTAATTAGCATAGGGTGGTAATTAGCGCCCCCAAGTGACTCACCTACTACATTTTGTAAAATTTTGGCTAATAGGCTTTCTAAATAAACACGCACATTGTGCAGACACACACACACATACGTCACACAGAAACTAGTAGATTCGTGTTCAAGAGCGTGCCCGCTGTAGATCAGTCGAAAACTCGAGATTCGATTTTCGACGCTATACATTACTTTACCTATACATTATCTTGTAGTGTAGTGGAAGTACAAATGAATTTAATTCTAGGGATGGCCTTGTTGTGACCACATTCTTTTTACTTTCAATGCAATACATGGTAATGTATAGGGAAAGTATTGGAATCATGTCGAAAATCGCAACTCGAGTTTTCGACGGATCTACACGTTTCAAGACCTCTAGAATACGAAAAAACCATTTTTAGCGTGACGTCTGTGTGTGTGTCTGTCTGTCTGTGTGTGTGTCTGTCTGTCAGTCTGCGCAGATTTTGTATCAACTGTAACTAAAAAACTAATAGACCGAATTTCACAAAATTTGGTAGGTAAGTCACTTGTGGGCAAGTCTGGTGTTGATTAGTTTTGGGTACGATTCGGGATAAAGTAACCCGCCTATTTTTGCGAAATGGCCCGCAAAAGCTTGTATCCACTCTAACTAAAAAACTAATAGACAGATTTTCACAAAATTCGACAAATGAATCATTTGTGGGTCACTCTGGTGCTGATTAGATTTTGGTATGATTCGGAAAAAAATAACCTGCATTTTTTTGCAAAATGGCCCGCAAAAATTGTCCAAATCTAAACTAAAGAACTACGTATGCTCAAATATATCCATTAAATGCTTGTTTAATACGTAATTTTTAGCGAAGAAAAGAATAAGACCAACCCCATTACATTAGGACCAGCCGTTCTCGAGATATTTTAGTTTTTCGTATTTTCTCTACACATTTGAAAATAAGTCCGGTTATCGAATGAGAACGAAAATTGAATTAAATGTGAAATAAATTTAATTAAAATAAAGAGAACGTGGATATAGTCTGCAGGGAAAGTCATGTGCTGCCCACATCAGATTTTTTACTTTCCCTGCAATACATGGTAAAGTATAGGGAAAGTATTGGAATCATGTCTAAAATCGCAACTCGAGTTTTAGACGGATCTACACGCTTCGAGACCTCTAGAATACGAAAAAACTATTTTTAGCGTGACGTCTGTGTGTGTGTCTGTCTGTGCAGGTTTTGTATCCACTCTAATTAAAAAACTAATTGACCGAATTTCATAAAATTTGGTAGGTAAGTCACTTGTGCACGAATCTGGTGCTGATTAGTTTTGGGTATGACTCGGGTTAAAAGAACCCGCCTTTTTTTGCGAAATGGCCCGCAAAAGCTTTTATCCACTCTAACTGAAAAACTAATGGATTGAATTTCACAAAATTTGGTTGATAAGTCGCTTGTAGGCCACCCTGGTGCTGATTAGATTTTGGTATAATTCGAAAAAAAATAACCTGCCTTTTTTTGCAAAATGGCCCGAAAAAATCATCAAAATCTAAACTTAAGAACTACGTATGCTCAAATATAGCCATTAAATGCTTGTTTAATACGTAATTTTTAGCGAAGAAAATAATAAGACCAACCCCATTACACTAGGACTAGCCGTTCTCGAGATATTTTAGTTTTCGTATTTTTCCTACACCATTTTTGAAAATAAGTCCAGTTTTCAAATGAGAACGAAAATTGAATTAATTAATTAAATTTAATTTATATAAATAGAACGTGAATATAAGTCTGCAGGGAAAGTTATGTGCTGCCCACATCAGATTTTTCTATTTTCCCAAGACAACCATTTTATAAACATTCACTGATTTCTGAAAATTCTTTTCATCAGATATCTATGATTAAAAATTGACTTTTAGATATCGAACAATACGGTTAACCCTTTCTTTCTTGGCTGACTGCCAGAAAAAGTTTCACCTTTTGCAAATCGTGTAATTATCTGTATAAAACACAGTGGGGTGGAAAATCTGCCATTACTACTACATATTTTCCTGATGAGTTTACTTCTTTATCAGCTAAATAATCACGTGCGAGATTTATAAAAAAAAAATTGCTCATATCACTGAATCAATTTCTAATAAGTTGAAATTTGGCGGTTTTGTTGGCGTCGCTAATCTTTATTGTAAGAAATATTTATACCTGTACCTAGCCGAGGCCATACCAGGGCAAGGCGAAACCCTCCAATCATGGTCGCCTTAAGGGAGGGCAAAATGGAACACTTGCCCTCTCCTGGCCGTTCAAAGTCACAAAGGTGGGCATTACCAGGTTATATATCTTATCATTGAGTTTGCCCCACTGACGTCAGTGGTTTGCTACCTTCTGGGAAAAGTTCTATGGGCGCCCATGTTTCCAATTATATTCAGTATCGTAACAATAAGTTTTATACTGCCGAAACGGTACGTGTTAGCTGTAATGATATAATCTCGATCGATTTGTTGCAAAATGTTTCATTGGAAAACCCAGTGGCGGTCTTTCTATTAAGTGAAGATTATTAAGCCTCTAGCAGATAAAAGACCTCCACTGACACAAATCATTCCCTTTTCTTATGCAAACACGTTTTTGCATTGATTCTTTAAAAATAATATAAATTACACTTGTCTTTTACAAATTTGCTCTGGCATTTATTTCTTAATCAGGGGACATATCACATTTCTAAATGCATTTACGTATTAACGAATATTTCCACCAAGAAAATACAGAGCCATGGAAAGACTTAACCCTAAATTTAATGATAGCCCCAGAGAGTTAGAGAGAAGAAGATAAACCTGCTATGGATTAAAGGCTTGAAAATGCCATAATGCTTTGAGAGTTATATCCTTACGGCCAGTGTTAGTAAACTCTCATCCGTTTTCATGTGACACGACAGGAAGACGTAGTATTTAGTATATATATTTTTCATTATTTTTAAATTAAGGCCCTCTAATTATGAGTATAATTAATCTGTAATTTTTCATAGTTGTATGACAAGGCACACACTATAGAGATAAAAATAAATTTATAGGTAAAATGATTTTGAATACGTAGGTTAATATTCTTTATTGTTTCAGTTCTAATTTGAATTGCGGTACTAATTTATTTCTATAAAACTGACAATTTCAATAAATATTTTCTGCCTAGAAATACATATACTGCAGGGGCACTTATTTTACCACAACGGCACTTCTTCTTCCATCCAGAACGTCCGACCTATCAGAAAGGTATAAGGCATCTGTTTGGACGGTCGGGAAGTGCCACCCAATGTAGACCGGAACCCAGTGGGGGGAGGCATTCACAGGGACCGTACCCTCCTTCCCATACCACCAACCTCTCGGAAAGACTTACGGACCCACATGCTTAACGTGATCGTACTCCGCATGAACACGGCGGCAGTTTTGGCAGTAGTGGGAATCGAACCCGGGCCGACCGAGTGTAATTCCCGCGTGCTAACCACTGGGCTGTCGCGCCCATACAGCGGCACTTAAATTATTTTCTCAAACGATATTGGCGCCTTCTCAATATGAATTTTAATAGTTTCACTTTACCTCCAAGGGTGATCTTATGACGCCACTTGTGAATATCATTTCATCATTACGTAATTTTTCTATACTTTGTGACGTCAAAAGAAACAGTGATGTCATAGAGAGGTTTTCCCGTAGACTGCCTGAAATTTTAATCTTTCACTTTCAAAAGCGAAATCAATCGTATTTAGTGTATTTAGGACATCTTAAAATTATAAAAAAGCAGAATATCTTCAGGATAATTCATGATATCATTTAAGAATCAAAGCCATTCGTTTTCTACTAAGAAAAAGCTTATTAAATTATTATTTTGTAGAAAATTATACTTATTGTTGTATAAATAATACATTTGGGCGGAACTGTAATTCGAACTCAGACTCCTAAATATAATATAGGACATTCCTTAAATAATCATAGCGGTGTAACTGGTATACTACCAGCTACACTACTATGATTATTTAAGGAATGTCCTTTCACATTAATTACTTGGGAATAATCATCGAATAATCTAATCAGGAAAAATTCATATTTTGTTGCACTTATTCTTTACTAAGAATTAAAAGAATGTATTAACAATAAATATGAAGGTGTTTATTTATTATCTATTTTAGATAATATTATTTAAACAGATGAAACCGGTAATCCTGTTATGGCATCTGGTTTGTGTCTAGTGGTGTCATTTAGACAGTTTTCGCCGGTTTTCGGAAACCGGTTGTTAAAATATTAATGCGTTCAGAAACCGGTTAATTCAAATTTATTAATACAATATTAACAAGACAATACTGACGAGCACAACAACAGACAGAAAAAAAAAACATAAACACAGAACAAAAAATGTTGTCACGATGCGGTCTTGGGAACTAGCATGTTTATTCACGTCGCTAAGTTAAACTATAATAAGGAGATATTGGCAACAGGTGCAATACAGTAATTACCGAAAACTATACTTAAAATAACTACTTAGAATAATGACAAAATACTTTGGTATCCGTAAATGAATATACAAGGTACGATTAAAAAGTTTGAAGACCGTGCTGATATCTCCAACCCTGATTGGTAGAGAAGGGGAAATACTTTACCGTGGCGTAGATGTATATGTGACGCGAAATGTGAAAAGGAAGAAGCAGGTCTACTGTGCAGGGTTTTTCCAGAAGCAGGTGCAATTGTTTTTGTCGACGATTTTGCAAACACTGGCAGAATTTGATATTCGCACGTTGTTCTTCAAACGCCATTTCCATTTTCGATGAACGCAAACGACTACAGTTCACTGACACGCATTGTCTGGAAAAACACCTGCTTCTTCCTTTTCACATCTCGCGTCACATGTGCCTCTACGCCACGGTAAAATAGTTCCCCTCTCCCACAATCAGGGTTGAGGATATCAGCACAGTCTCCGAACTTGTTGATCCTACCTTGTATATAGGTAACATTACAGACTTCCTTGAGTAAAGCATTACATTTTTAGGGGATAAGCACAAGAAGTTCTTATGCAAAATTACACAATTGGTTGGAATATGCATTTTATAATAAAAATAATTTATTTCTAATTTCATGTGATCATCTGAAATTTACCACAACTAATGCAAAACATGTTTGTTTAGATTTAGACGGAAACATGTTGTTATAAAATAGGAATCACGCCACTGTTTGCGTCCAGTTATATCGCTATACACCACTCCATCTATGTAGGGTATTGCAGTAAGTGTAGAAACAGTGTCAAATTGCTCAATTATTTGCAGAGTCCAGTCAAATTCCTATATATATATAGCGGGTATTTTGAAATTCATATTTAAGAAGAAATGAACGTTTAAATCATGATAGTTCAGTCACCACTTAATAGGAAATATTTAATTATTGAAATTTTTTATCCAAATACTATTTTACAAAATTATGTAAATAATGTAAAAAAAAAAATTCACTACACATTACATTGTGTGGTGTTTGAAATTATAAGTTTTTAAAATTAGCTTTCTTATACACTAAATAATTCAATAAATTTATCTTTTTGATTTTTGTTATTTTTTAAATATTGAGTTTATTAACGAAACATTTTCACATGAAAATATTTTTTTAAGTTAATGATTCGTTTAAAAGAAAAATAAATGTAAGAAAAAAGTGCTATTTTAAAAGGTCTGGATTTTCAGAATTCCGGAATTTTTGGATTTGGATTATCGGGTATGCTTGTGCTTGTATGTACTAAAATATCCTTCTCCTCCACCACAAGGTCGGTAATGCCCAACTCTCTGGTCCCAACCACACTATATTTTTCTATTCGGGCTTCAAATAGAAATATTTTTGATAATAGAACAAAACCGGAATCTAACCCAGACCTCCTGGTTTTACCCATTTATATAAACCTGCACTAGACTATTCCAGCCGCGAAATGAAACAAATTTGGACTGCCTTACAAAGTTTGTTATTTGGAATACAAAACATTAAACACTCAGCTTCACTAATTCTGAAAAACAAATTGCTACTAGGATTCTTTTAAAACAGAGCCAAATTCCGCATAAGATTCACACCGCCAACAATCCTCCCACTAATGAACCAAAGCATGACTAATGTTTTAGGCACTAATGGACAAACGAAAAATCATTAGTGTAAATCTTTTTATATACCCGTTGCCTTCATACATTTCTAATTCCTTCTCCATTATTTTCCCCCTATTGTCTTCTCTTTCGCTACCTTATTCTTTTTCTTCCCGTGGCAATAAGCCAAGCGGCTTAATACAATGCCGAGGCTGTATAGCCAACCTGGAGCTCTTCTGTCATTGGCAAATAGATCAGCAGTTTCGGCCAATGGGAAGACATTTTTCGCATCAACTTGATTGTTCCGCTACTACGTCTGGGGTTGATGGGGTTATTAACTTAAGGTAGATAGATCCATAGGGGAAGCGGCGACCATGTAAAAAGAAAATAAAGATGATGCCGCAAGAACGTGAGATGCCAAATTATTCAGATAGAAAGAGAAAATATAGTGGTCATTTATACAGCAATAAAAGTCCGAAATTTTGGATTGATCAAAAGTTGGGTCTGGATTCAGCCAGGATCGCTTTTGACCGTAGGTTAAAGTAGGCAAGTGCTGGGAACTTGCGATATCCTGGGAGCCCATCTTCCGCACTCAAAGTACACTTCTTAAAGTATAAAAGTTTTTTGTCGTTCCTAGAATTCACTCTACCCCGACAACCATTAAAGCCGGCTTTGAATTCGGTGACGGATCAAGAGATTTACGGCCCTACGCTAAATCCAATAGCGTTGCCAGTAAAAATATGGAGACATTTTCATAGGGGGAGGGCAAGAGGGGACACTTTCCCTCCCCTGGACTTTCAAGGTTACAAATTTGGGCATCAAGCTAGCCGGTGTTGTACATCTTATCCTAATGGCATCAGTGATTTGTCCCATCATGGAAAAATGTTCTATGGGCGCCCATGGTATGTGGGGTGGGAAACCAAATATTTTGGTTTCTATTTAATCAGATTTAATTTCACCGAACTTTAATGGATTCTTGGGGACGGCAGTTAAAATATATCCCTTGAAGACGCAACTGGCTAAATCTTAATTGAGGACTCGTTGACATTCATTGATTTTATAATGTCAGAAATTGTTGGATTTCCCCCTGAAAATTAATTATCCTCTGAAGTTCATCGATCGAAATAATCGTACTAAATTTCATTCGATTTACTATATTTGAGAGGTATAATTTCCATGGACTTGCAAGCAGATAGGCGAGAATTCACACAGAGAGACATCACTGAAGAAATATTTTCATTCATATTCAGACGAAATTCTCCGAACGTGTAGCTCCATCATCATCCAAGTATATATACTATCTATTGCAGAAAATATTATAATACTAGTATTTAAGCCTGTCAAAAGCAAGAAATCTAAACATTCCCAAGAGATTAAACTGCAACACTTTTTTTAATAAGTTTTATTTTGTTTAACGACGCATGCTGCTTTGCGTCATAAATAGTTGCATCAATTAAAAATCTGATGTGAGCAGCACATGACTTTCCCTGCAGACTTATGTTAACGTTCTCTTTATTTTAATTAAATTTATTTCACTTTTAATTCAATTTCCGTTCTCATTCTGTAACCGGGCTTATTTCCAAAGGTGGCGTAGGGAAAGTACGAAAAACTAAAATATCTCGAGAACGGCTAGTCTTAGTGTAATGGGGTTGGTCTTATTCTTTTCGTCGTTAAAAATTACGTATTAAATCAACATTTAATGGATATATTTGAGTATACCCAGTTCTTTAGTTCAGATTTGGACGATTTTTGCTGGCCATTTTGCAAAAAAAGGCAGGTCATTTTTTTCCGAATCATACCAAAATCTAATCAGCACCAGGGTAACCCACAAGTGACTCATCTACCGAATTTTGTGATATTCGGTCCATTTGTTTTTCAGTTAGAGTGGATACAAGCTTTTGCGGGCCATTTCGCAAAAAAAGGCGGGTTCTTTTATTCCAAATCGTACCCAAAACTAATCAGCACCAGACTCGCTCACAAGTGACTTACCTACCAAATTTTGTGAAATTCGGTCCATTAGTTTTTTTAGTTAGAGTGGATACAAGATCTGCACACACAGACAGACACACAGACACACACACAGACGTCAAGCTAAAAATGGTTTTTACGTATTCTAGAGGTCTTGAAACGTGTAGATCCGTCGAAAACTCGAGTTGTGATTTTCGACATGATTCCAATACCTTCTCTATACATTACCATGTATTGCAGGGAAAGTAAAAATCTGATGTGGGCAGCACATGACTTTCCCTGCAGACTTATATCAACGTTCTCTTTATTTTAATTAAATTTATTTCCCTTTTAATTCAATTTTCGTTCTCATTCGGTAACCGGACTTATTTTCAAAGGTGGCGTAGAGAAAATACGGAAAACTAAAATATCTCGAGAATGGCTAGGCCTAGTGTAATGGGGTTGGTCTTATTATTTTCGTAGTTAACAATTACGTATTAAACGAGCATTTAATGGATATATTTGAGTATACCAAGTTCTTTAGTTTAGATTTTGACGATTTTTGCGGGCCATTTTGCATAAAAAGGCAGGTTATTTTTTTCCGAATCGTACCAAAATCTAATCAGCACCAGGGTAACCCACAAGAGACTCATCTACCGAGTTTTGTGAAATTCGGTCCAGTAGTTTTTCAGTTAGAGTGGATACAAGCTTTTGCGGGCCATTTCGCAAAAAAAAAAGGCAGGTTCTTTTATTCCGAATCGTACCCAAAACTAATCAGCTCCAGACTCGCTCACAAGTGACTTACCTACAAAATTTTGTGAAATTCGGTCCATTAGTTTTTTAGTTGGAGTGGATACAAAATCTGCACAGACACACACACAGACGTCACGCTAAAAATGGTTTTTCCGTATTCTAGAGGTCTCGAAACGTGTAGATCCGTCGAAAACTCGAGTTGCGATTTTCGGCATGATTCCAATACTTTCCCTATACATTACCATGTATTGCAGGGAAAGTAAAAATGGCCGTCAGGGTCCGCTCAATGGTCGATTTTCCGCCTTTTATATCCCTGGTGAAGACTTCGGGAGGATTTTGTGAGACCTTTCCTCTCAGCCCCGATTTTGCACACTACAGAAGAAAATCCAGCTCCACGAATTTCGTTCCATTGATCAATACTATAAATGTTCAGCCTCGTAATCCACATAGTCCTTTTCCTCTATTTTCTCTGCCTGTCTTCTGGGTGATATGGAAAAACTTTTTGACTCCTCCTTTATTTTCTATGACCTGGAGTTGGTAAGAAGGGAGGGGGAGATTAATTGAAAATTATATTAATAATATTCTGCACAGTAGTCGATACAATAAATGTGCAAAGATTCAGTCTTCTAGGTCACGTTGGGTTGTGTCTGAAGGTCTAGACAAAATCGAGGTTGACGCATGAGACAGTTATATATCGTGATGATACCTACAATTACAAGCAAAATAAAAATCTGACGTATGCAGCACATGACTTTCCCTGCAGACTTATATCCACGTTCCCACTATTTTAAATAAATTTAATTCACATTTAATTCAATTTATGTTCTTATTTGGTAACTGGACTTATTTTCAAATGTGGCGTAGAGAAAATACGAAAAAACTAAAATATCCAGAGAACGGCTAGACCTAGTGTAATGGGGTTGGTCTTATTCTTTTCATCGTTAAAAATTACGTATAAAACAAGCATTTAATGGATATATTTGAGCATGAATAGTTTTTTATTTTAGATTTTGACGATTTTGGGAGGCCATTTTGCAAAAAAAGGCAGGTTATTTTTTTCCGAATCGTACCAAAATCTAATCAGCACCAGGGTGACCTACAATCGACTTATCTGCCAAATTTTGTGAAATTTGGTCCATTAGTTTTTCAGCTACAGTGCAATTTTTGAGTGTTAAACGAGCGTATATATTTGAGTATACCTAGTTCTTTAGTTTAGATTTTGACGATTTTTGCGGGCCATTTTGCAAAAAAAGGCAGGTTGTTTTTTTCCGAAGGATACCAAAATCTAATTAGCACCAGGGTGACTCACAAATGACTCATCTGCCGAATTTTGTGAAATTCAGTCTATTAGTTTTTCAGTTACAGTGGATACAAGCTTTTGCGGGCCATTTCGCAAAAAAAAGGCGGGTTCTTTTATCCCAAAGCGTACCCAAAACTAATCAACACCAGACTCGCCCACAAGTGACTTACCTACCAAATTTTGTGAAATTCGGTCCATTAGTTTTTTAGTTAGAAAGGATACAATATCTGCACAGACAGACAGGCAGACACACGGACACACACACAGATGTCACACTAAAAAGTTTTTTCGTATTCTAGAGGTCTCGAAACGTGTAGATCCGTCAAAAACTCGAGTTGCGATTTTCGGCATGATTCCAATACTTTCCCTCTACATTACCATGTATTGCAGGGAAAGTAAAAAGGCGAAAATAAATCCGAAAATTAAAATAAGTACGAGCTTAAATGCTATAAAATTATGGAAAGTTCTTTGACTGTGGACATAAAAATAAAACTAGAGTTCCATTACTGGAACTAATTTGCGTAAAACGATGTTAAAGAATATTTAATTAAAAATATAACTAACCTAACACATTCTCCAAATGTAAAAATAATGGGTTCTATTACACCAATTTCCTGTTATTAATGCAGCATTTTAAAAATATTTTTTCTCTTAAAAAATCTAACACACTCTAATACGAAAAAAAAAATGGCGTCCATTTTTTAAATCATAAAAGTTGTACATTTTCCATGAGATAAAATGAAAAAGTCATTTAGCTTCCAAAAATTAATATATATATATATATATATATATATATATATATATATATATATATATATATATATATATATATATATATATATATATATATATATATATATATATTTAAAAAACCTTTGAAAAACTATCTCCAGAATTCAAATTTAGAATTAACAATGCATTTTATCAAGAAACTATACTATTTAGAAAAAATATATTTAATGCATGGAATAGAAAAAAATGGTGATACGAAAAAATATAATGTCGCGTTTAAAAAAATTATTTTCAATTACTTTTATTGGGGACGCTTTTTGATAGCAGAAGAAAAAATCTGACGTGGACAGCACATTACTTTTCCCAGCAGACTCAAATTCATTGTCTCTTTATTTCTTTAATAATTCATTAAATTGAATTGAATTACATAAAATAACGCGCATAACTATTTGAAATGGCACTGAATTTGCACTTTTGATTCAATTTCCGTTTCCATTTGGTTACTGAAGGTATTTTCAAAGAAGCTGAAGCAAAATTAAAATATCTCGAGAACGGCTAGTCCTAGAGTAATAGGGTTGATCTCATCCTATTCATTGTCAAAAGTTACGTATGAAAAAAGCATTTAATTGATGTATTTGAGCATACGTAGTCTTTTATTTCATATTTTAACTATTTTTGCGGGTTTCTTTGGAGAGAAAAACAGTTCCTCCGAATCGTACCAAAATCTAATCAGCACCAAGGTCATCCACATGTGACTTATAAAATTTTTAGAAATTCGGTCAATTAGTTTTTGAGTTAGAGTGGATACATACATTGCACACACGCGTATCGAAAAGGCATCATCCGTTTTATAAAATCGTCAGCCACACGGACCGTCAACTGTTACATCCGGATGTTACAACAGTGAATATATTGACATTAACTATTGACATTAACTCGCTAAAAGTAGCTTTTCGTGTTCCAGAGGTCCCAAAAGGTGTAGATCCATAGAAAACCCCTGGTTGCAATTTTAGACACGATTCCAATGCGTTCCCTAATGCCATGTTTTGTAGTGAAAATAAGAAACTGTTTCCGTTTAAAATAGGTACATATTATTAACATTAAACACTTTGAAAATTAACTTGTAAAACAAAATATCTCTTCAGATCAACACATGATTTTACATACAGTCTATTTGTTACAAATTTTTAATTTTTATAGAGGTTTCCTAGGAAAAGCCTTAAGAACATCAATAACTTTGTAAGAAACTTTGTAAGTCAGGTCTATCCACAGTAGAGAGACCATGCCTGTACGAATAAAAGCGATTGTAGCTCCTCTATCGAAGAATTAAACTTCGTTTTATGGGTAAAGGCGTTTAGTCGTAACTCACCAATGGCAGTCATTTATTTAAATCAACATTTTTTTTTACATCGAAATGTCATCATCCGTTTTATAAAAGCGTCAGCCACATGGACTGTCAACGGTTACATCCAGATGTTACAACAGTGAATATATTGACATTAACTATTGAGCTCAAACTATTAGAACTAGTGTTTCTTTTAGGCATACATCCGGGGGGGGGGCCTCGGAGACATTTTATGTTAACTTAGTTTCTATTTATGTGGCAGCATTAAGATCATATTTATTTCACGACTGATTACACTATGTAACAAAAAAAAACTTTTTTCCTGTTCCTGGGTAATAATTGTTATTTCCTAATTTCTTCTATTCCAAAAGTATAGAAAATGGTTATTATTTCTCATAAACTTTGTTTTTGTAACCGGGGCAATGATATTTTGAGATTTATTCTTTTCCAGTACGCTTTTTTTCTCATTACGAATAAATAAGGTAAATAACATTTCAAATTGCGCTGTAGCAATATACTGGTTTCCCTATAACTGAAATGGACAGATCTTGGCATTCTGCCAGCAAAAATAGTGCAAATCCTGCAGCGTGAAGCCCATAAGTTCAGTTTAGCTCTAGCTGCCTAATTGGATACACGTTTACAATATCAAGAGGCTGCAAGTATATGACAGACGCATTTTGCTATGTCTGTGGCCAGTTTATTAAGAAAAGAGGAAATAAGTACTTTGTGAAAGCATCTGCTAAAATGTGTGAAGCCTACAGAGCGTATGTCGGCATCAAAACAAAACCTGGGCACTTCATTTTACTTGCGAGAACTGCAAAAAAACTCTGGAAGGTAAGCCGGAAAATTAAAATGTTATTGAACAATGCAATTTAATATAATATCATATCATGTCTAAAGCCCTGATTAATATGCAAATACATAATATTAATATGCAAATACATGCTTAGGTGCACTTGTGCACCTGATTTAAAACGTTCATTTTGGTCTTTTGCAGGATGGTATAAAGGAGAAAAGAGAGCCATGACGTTCGCTCCCAAGAATTTGGCGGGAACTCACTGACCAGTCAAGCAATTGTTGCTTTTGCATGGTGGATCCTTCCAAACATCGGGCTGGAAAGAATGCACATGCTATCATATATCCGGATCTACCTTCGTCCATCCATCGCCTTGTGCTACATTGCCCTGAGTATCTGGTGCCCACTCCTCCGAAGAAAAAGCTGCCGTTTTCAGACGAGAGTAGTAAGTCAAAGAGCGAGGAAGCCATTGAAGATTTAAATTACAATTTTAGAGCCGTGGAGAGAAACCCATACTACTCCAATCAAAAAGATCTTAAAGACTTGATCAGAGACCTTGGTCTCACCAAGTGCAATGCCGAACTCCTAACATCCAGGCTATGGAATTTCGTGATTCGTGAAAGTAATTTACAGTATAATCGTAAATCTCGGAAATCTAATCATTTTAAAATCTTTTTTAATAATTTTGTTCACAACTGTAGTGCGAATATATGTCATTTTTGACGTATATGTGTTTGTCTTTTACTGTATGTAAACGAAAAACACGAATTCGCACATTTTATCATTCAAGGCAGGTAAAATTCAAAATAGCACTGTCCTGGTTACAAAACCGAAGTTTGAGGGGATTAATAGTCATTTTCTATGCTTTCCAGGTATAATTCATTAGAAAATAACACTTACTACCCAGGAACAAAAATCGTGTTACATGGTGTTATTCTCATAATGCGATTTAGTAGAATATATATATACATATATATATTCCAAAAAGACAATGAAATAAAAGAAAAAAGGAGAATTTCAAATAAAGGCGTGCTTACGGGGTATTAGCAATGTCTAGAGGTGTTTGTTTAGAGCTGCAATTTGCGCCTATACTCATCTCAGCTTTTATATAATGTCCATCGATAGTATTCATTTGAAGGATATATATGTATATATATAACGTCCAAATAAGAACCATTAAAATCCAGTAAAGAATGCAAAAAAAAAAAAAAAAAAATGAAAAGTATCAAAAGCTGGCCGCGAGGGAGTTGTGACCGGCCAGCTTTTGATACTTTTTATTTTTTAGCATTCTTTACTGGATTTTGATGGTTCTTATGGATGTTATATTGATAAATTTTATACTATGGCGGCATTGCGCCAGGTGTGTGTATTTACATTAGGTGTTTTAAGTGATTATACATTAAAAATTTTTAAATTTTATTTTTACACACACACACACATATTATTTTTATCACACACACATATTTTTTTTACACAGACACACACATACACGGCCGTCCAAATAGTTGCTCAAGTCCTTCGGATGAGTCGGACGGTCTGGGTCTTCAACACATACACACACACACACACACATATATATATATATATAGTGTTGTTATTAATCCCCCGTGGTGAAGGAGCGCCTATGCACCACGTCCACTAGACCCCTGGTCCCATGGCGAAGGGGAGATAATATACAGCTTCATTTTATTGAAGCTCCCCAAGGGCAGAAGTCTGACTTCGCCTCGACAACACAACATCCATGCCCGCTGGCGGGATTCGAACCCACAACCCGGCAATCCAGCGACCAGACGGAAACGCATGCCCTTGACCGCTCGACCACCGGATTGGCATATATGTATATTAATTATTTCTATATACGTAAATATAATAGTTAAAAGAGCATGTATATAATTATATATTTATATAGAACAAACGAAAAACTTGCCCCTCCCCCTCTAACTTTTCATTCTCCTCCACGACCAAAAAGTCCTATATTAGACACTGATTAGAAACATAGCAATGTTTAACTTTTCATTATCACAATCTAAAAATTTTCTCAATTTCGCAAAAGAAAAAAAAATGGCCAGTTTCATTTTTCGACAAGAAGCCAAATTTTGATAGATTAAAATGTTTTCATAACCTAAGCTGTGTGCCAAATTTCAGCCCTCTGGTAGGTAAGTATGTTAAAGATATACCATCCAAGAAGTTGAAAAAGACAGACAACCACCCATTGGTCATGTCGAGTTAAATCAGCTTACAAAAAGTTACCAGAACGAACTCTTCAGCAAAGAGCAAACACAAGGAGCAAATATACAAAGTTGCAGAGGATTATATAATTACATTAAGGTAGCACGTCTAAAATTTAAATAAAATCTACTTTAAAAACAAAAGTTTTATTCATACTAAAAGACGGTAAAACGCATTTACAAGCCTAAGCGTTTTCGGGCGTAAAATGCCTTTCATTAGATATACTAGTTGTATGTGACAGGAGAAAGATACATTGGGCTTCTTATGGCCAGACAAACCCGTAAACGAAATTTGCATATCATAATGGCCAAGTAGCAGTAAGAAAACCAGGGGAATGCAGAAACATATAATATTCAAATGACACAGCAGATATAAAATATAAAGTAAATACATTAAGATATTTAAAAATGCATATAATGATTTAACCTTCATTCTGGATTCCTTGAAGGTAAAATTATTATCTGCATTTTTTAGTATCTAAATATGTTTACATATTTTATATCTGATGTGCCATTTTAACATTATTTGATTTTGAATTCCCTTGTCTTCCCTTGTGCTGTTCGGTCATTAATGTGAAAAAATTTGTTCGCGGTTTTGGCTGGGTATAAAAAGTCTGATGTATCTTTTTCCTGTCATATGCCTCTAATGAAAGGCGTTTCGAGCACAGATTTGTAAGTATGTTTTAACGCCATCTAGCGTGACATTTTTTTAATTTTAAAATTTGTTTTATATTGTAGAGGATGATTGCCTAATGGGTAGAAATCGACATAGGAAAGTACGATATTGAAGAGAATAAATACCTGTCACAAAGTCTTATCATCAGAGACTGTAACAGGATGGCACCTGCATTGCCAGTGAAAGTAACATACCGCCCATATAATGGGGACGGGAGAAGATTCATGGATAAACATATAACACCGACTAGCTAGTTGTTCGCTTTTGTGAATTTAAATGTTCAGGTAGTTTCCGTCTTACCCTCTCGTACGGGCACACATACTCGGTAATATTCTTTCTGGAATTCAACTGTACATTGTTGTTGATGTAAGGCATTTTGAACAGGCTGTGCATTAAACTCCTGTGCATGAGTGTTGTTAATTTCAGCATTTCTGAATAGAACAGCCATTCGCAAATAACTGTATTATGTCAAATAAATGTTTACTGTAGTAACAGTTTTAGTGCATTCCTATACATATTATTCCAACACATTAGATTATTCCTACATATTCATACACATTATTTCTACACATTAGATTATTCCTACATATTATTTTTACACATTAGATTATTCCTACATATTCCTACACATTAGATTATTCCTACATATTCCTACACATTAGATTATTCCTACATATTCTTACACATTATTTCTACGCATTAGATGTGCTCTACAGCTTTTTACTTCGTTCAATTAGCCTATCTTGATTTATTGCTGAATTCATAACCTACTTTTTAAATTCCCCGCTAGGCGTGCTGCAATTATTTTTCTTCGATCGGTCATGGTCACTTTACTATAGATAGTTCTAACGTGTATACTCACTTTCGGATCTTTCCTTACAAAATTATTGAGGTGTTTAAGGATTTTCCTGGGAATTTTTCTACTAGTGCTTTATATGTATTATTATGTTGGGTTGACTTTAATTACTAATCTACGAAAATGGATGTAAAATAATTATACATTTTCGAACATAAATCTTATTTTTCAATTTGCTGAATCCAAGAAAAGAGACCTACAGAACATGACAGTTTCGTGAACGGTTTGATTAAAGTCATCTATGGAATATTATTTTATGTGAAAGACAATTACATTTTTTTTCACTCTAATTTAATTTACCACTTATCAGAGACTATAATAAGAGGAACTGTGAAACTGGTTTCAACTTCACATTCGAAAACTAGTATATAAAATAAATATCCAACTAGAAAAACATTAATAGAGAAAAGATAAGTTGTTTGATGCACACAGTACGGAAATGAAAAATAGAATACACCGTAAACCACACGGAGAAAAACTTATACCAACTTTTAAATTTAGAAAAGTGGTATGCATCATTCTAAATAAGAGGAATTTGCTACAGAATTCGAAAATAGAACCATATTTCACGGAACGTTGACACAACGCGCATAATTGAATTTACCGCAACTCTACGGGAACGGGAATTTTTCATGTATGTAATATTTCTAATCTGAATAATTCAAGAGAAATGCATTGGAGGATAGAAATTTTTATAAAATAAAAGTGGTTAAAAAAAAAGAGAGGTAAATAACAGTGATTATTTTCTACATCTTAGCTGATTTTATGTTATAAACATTAATTGGAATGAATCCCATTAGTTTCATAGTGCAATTTTAAATATAAAACGATATGTCTAACACATATAACCCTTTTCCTACTATTTCCTCTTACTAACATATTTTAATTCGAAATTTTGACGGAAAAGACGTTAAAAAACCTCCAGAATACATTTCGAACACTTTTGAAAAAATGACCTTCGGTGTGTGGTTGTTCGTATGCGCCACAAAAGAAATAAAAATCGAAAAACTTGTTTCCCTTGGAGATGCCAATTTCTTAATATTCTTGAATAATCTATATAAATAAAAATGAAAATCTGTCTGTCTGTCTGTCTGTCTGTCTGTTTGTCCCATCATCACGGGAGAACGGCTGAACCGAATTTGATGAAATTTTGTGGGTAGCCTGGAAATAGCCCCACTTAAAATTTAGTCCGTATTTTGAGTTTTTACGACCAGTGGTTCTCGAGATATTAGTAAAAAACGAAATTTTCGTTTGTCTCATCATCACGGAAAAACGGCTGAACCGAATTTAATGAAATTTTGTGGATAGCCTTGAAATAGCCCCCCATAAATTTTGTCCAAGTTTCGAGTTTCTAAGACCAGGGGTTGTCGAGATATTAATGAAAAACGGAACTTTTTCTTAGGAGATCTACTCTCCAACTCCGTGGTTTATCCAAACGGAAAGGATGAAAATCGTTTGTTTAAAACGCCAAAATGAAATAAAACTTTATTTCCGAGTTTAGTACAGGATTTTTGCATTAATTAGTCACTATAGGAAAGCATGAATTGTTTGAAACATGAATTTAAATGGAAAAATCTACCTCCATGGTTCATCTTTCACAAATTTTTACTCAACGATGAAGTGTATAAAGAAATCAAAATGGCTATTTAATTTCGCATTTTACGAGGAAGATTCTATCTTATATCATGTTGTTCGGCAATGGAATGAAATTAAATGTGTTGGTAATATGTATTATTATTTTTTCTATTTGTATAATAAATGGATGTAAAAATATATTTTATAATGAACGGTTTGATTGTTATTTTAATTATATATATTGCGGACTGCGTACATCACTTTCATTTATTTAAGCAAAGAGGTTTCAAGCTCATATATTGTGTTTAGCTAATAAACTCATATATTGTGTTTACCCAATACATTCATTTAGCCGATTGTTGAAGCAGAAAAAGAGTAGAACGGGTGTATGTATCTTCTAATACAATTTTAGTGTTTTCATTTAGTATATGCAAAAGGGATCAGGATATTTTATTCTTCAGATCTGCAAATTCAGAGCTACGAATTTAGCGGAATATCTCTAAATAACTTGGTAACTTTTCTTAAACTTTATCAAATTAGTGGAAATGTCTCCAAATTGATAAAAATGGCCCAAATCAATCAATGAAATTAAATTTGTTTTTTTAGAATACAGTACTGAAATGATGTTTCTGTACCATTTGTCGGTCAGTTCATCCATCCTACTTAGTAACACATTGAAGCAATTTTTTTAATATCACCAAATTGGTATAAATATTTTTAAATCCATAAAAATATCATGAAATTGATAAAATCGCGCTTACTAAATGAAATTAATTGTGTTTTGTTAGGGGATAGTATTGTGATGATGTTTCGTCAATTTGTTGCAAAATGGGACTATCAGTTCTACAGTCCCACTTGGCGATAAATTTGGCGATTTTTTAAGTTATCGCTAAATTGACGAAAATGTCGCCAAACCTTCCATGGAGATTGCATTATTCAGATGATATGATTTCTATCAATTTATTTGAAGCAAATGATATCATGTCGCTTAGCAACGGATTCAATATGTTATGCGGCATACGATTTTTATTAAATCTTTTCCGATTTCAATAATAAAAATATGTATATAAAATAAATTTCATTGACATTGCATTTTTGACTGGATCAATTACGGTCTTCAGATTTAAACATCATTATTATTGGTATTTTCGGGGACTGTTGATTCAGGGATTATTGATATTTTCAAATTATTATGGAATTGTTTTATTATGACGAAAATTGTTGAAACTCATATATAGTACGTTGTACGAGTAATCTTCTACAAATGCATGGGTATATCTTCTAATCTACGAGAATATAAGTAGTACAGGTATATTGGCATATATTTTTATATATATTGGCATATATTGGAATCAATTACGACCTTCTGGTATTAAGATTACGGGGATTTTTGATACTTTCAATTTATTACGTCATCTTTTTTATTTTGGCAAATATTTTTGAGACTCATATTGCAATACGGGTAAGCTTCTACTAACACACTGGCATATTTTCTAATCTGCGACAATATAAGTAGTACGAGGTTGCATATATTGATTCAATTCCTTTTTTTTTTGTAAATTTACTTACAAAAGGGGCCAGGATGTTTTATTCTTCAGATCTGCCCGTGAATATAATTTTGCATAGTGAGAACAGATATTCTTAAACTTCTCTTTATGAGCAATAAATTTACTATTTTAACAGAATTTGCACATGATTGCGAATTATAAATTTCTTTATATTATATACTCCGTACGAAGAACGGGTATGCTGCTAGTAATTAATATATTTACTGAATTGCGCATATCATAAATTAAACTTATATATTTTTAAATATTCTAGAGTTATACAGAATGCTATTACATATGAAATTCGCAAGAAATTTTTCTGTATGGTAGAAAGACCCCGAAAGTTCTTGATCAATTGTTTAAATTATCGAACTTTTCCAAACTCGCCAAATGCTGCTAAGTTGGCGAAATTTCGCTAATTTTCCCCTAAAGTCGCCAAATTTTTCACTAAGATCATGTGACTCGGGTCTTACCATAATAGTAACTGGTTATTGTACATGTTGCTCTCCAGCTAAGAGACTTTTCCATACTGAAGCATTTCGTACTGAAGACTGGTAAACCAAAACGCATCCATGAACACTTAGATGGTTTTCGATTCAATTGGAATTTTATTTTCATCTCTGGGGGACAGACACCCAAACAGATAATATAGATAAATACAAATTCAAAATTTGTTAGTTTGCATATGATTTTACTTGCTGAACACATATTTTTCTTATGATTTGGCCATTCTATTAATTTTAGGTTGTGTACGATAAACATACTGAAACCAAATTGCACCTAATGTTTCATGACAAACGCATTATTCAGCCACCTGTTCTATATCCACCAACAATTCCCTATCCATTACAACTAAATTCCACTCGCTTCGATTATTTAGCAATTACAATGAGGTCACCGGCTGATCTGGGGGTTAGATAAAATCCCCCATTTTGTAACAGGCGGAATTTAATGTTTCCAATGAACTCACTTGGTTCAGAGTCGTACTATCGATTGGACGTAAACACTGAGAAGGATGCCATCATTCATTATTAGACGTTATTATGCAAGTTAATAATTCACAGAATTTAATAGAGGTGATTATTAAGCGCCGGTGACTGTTTTGGTGGGGGTTTGGTTTACTTGAAATTGTGCCGATGTAGTTATGCGGAACGAAAACAAGGAAACTCCGCTGAGGAGGAATAAATGACCCCGTTTTCAAATTAGATGATGGTCAGGTCATTGGCTGCTGTTTCGCGTTTGCGTTATGGCTCAGTGGTCCAAATAGTTATGGTTGAAGTTCAGATTACTTAAAGCAGACTTAAACATATTTTTGTAAAAAGGAATAAATATTGATAAACATAAAAATACAGGGTGGGACAGCCCTGCGGTTAATGCATGGTGATGCACTCTGATGACCCGAATTCGATTCCTGGATCTGCCCAAACTATCCTCACGTTCACGCGGAGTACGAGCACTTTAAATATGTAGGTCCGTAAGTCCTTCTGAGAGGTTAGTGATAAGGGAAGGAGGGTACGATCCCTGTGGAAACAACCCCGCAGGGTTACAGTCGGATCAACCCAAGCTGGGGGCTTTCCTATAAAGGCTTATAGCAGCAGTTTCTCCAGCCGGGAAAGGGCGTCTTGGGTCGATCATCAGGGTTCCAGTCTAAATTGGGTGATATTGTCACGGCTGTATAAATAGATACCTT
Organism: Amaurobius ferox; assembly: GCA_951213105.1. NCBI lineage: Eukaryota > Metazoa > Arthropoda > Arachnida > Araneae > Amaurobiidae > Amaurobius > Amaurobius ferox. Next base: position 120,006,197 of record OX578150.1, on the reverse strand, counting down.
ACACCTTCAAGTAGGTCGGGATGGTCTGGGTCAAATAAACAAACATAAAAATTTGATGTTGGCAGCATATGAATTTCATACCAGATTCAATTTCTTTTCATAATTTATATCCCTTAAATTGAGTGTAAAAGAATGTTTTGAATTGATAAAATTAATAATTACTTCAAATTACATCGATTTTTCAGTTTTAAAATGATTCCATTCTTCATTTGGAGACTTGGAACATTTTAAATGACTCCTTAGAATCGCATCACAGTCTCTCGGAGGTGATGATCACACTCACACAGAAAAATCGATGGTGACCTTTGGAACCGAAGTGGTGGTGTTGCATATAATGTCTTGTAAAATAATCCTCCAATAAAGTTCGATAGGTTTGTTATTTGTTTGTTCCGTTTACAACAAATACTATGGGTCTACGGAAACTAAGGTAAGATACATAATTGAAACAACTTAAGCTATCTAAGTTACGATCTAAGTTAATATCACATCTTTACAAGTTTGACTTTCAGTAGTAGATTTTAAATGATCTTATAACCACTATATTTCGAAAACTACGGAAATTCGAAATTCAATTAATTATACGGGGTTCTTAAGAAAGTCCATATACCCTCTATAACTTTTAAACCCTATGTTGTAAAGCCATGGAAACAATGCATACTTATAGCAAAGAAACCATGCGCAGTCGAATGAACTATTATTCCCCCCCGCCCGGGAGACATTTAATGTTAACTTAGTTTCTATTTATATATATATGTGACAGTATTTAGATATATTTATATAAGGCAAACAGAAAAGAAACCCCCCCCCTCCCTAAAGTTTAACTCGTTCACCTGGCCCAAATGTTGTGAAAGGAACACTGCTTAAAAGGAACTTGCCCCTAGTGTAAAAATGCAGAACTTAAGAGAACTGCATCAGAAACAAACAGAGATAGATAGAAATAAGTCCAGTCACAAAACGAAAGAGTGATGCTTAATGATAGAAAAACGATTCTTGGTACAAACAATCTTGATAAAGCGATTCATTGTCAGGGCCAGTAATTATGTAACCTCTGCGATGCTGCATACTGTTCAAGATGCAGTTCTGTCCCGAATCCAGTTGTGCATCGTCGCTGACTGCATATGTCGAGCACTGTACATAGACGACTTGGCAAGTTAGTTGCATCTGTATTACACAAACATTGCTTTACATCGGATTGTTGTTCGGCCCAGACTGTCCGACGGCCGGGACAGAGCCACCCAATTTACACTGGAACCCAGTGGGGACGGCATCCACAGGGACCGTACATATGTGTTGTTATAATTGTTTACTACTTTCAATTGTTAGGTCTTTGTTTATAAGTTTTTGCGTTAAACCGAGTTGTTGATGTTGAAACTCAGACCGTCCGACCTACCAGAAAGGTGTAAGGTAACTGTTTGGACAGCCGGGAAGTGCCACCCAATTTAGAACGGAACCCAGTGGGGGAGGCATCCACAGGGACCGTACCCTCCTTCCCCTACCACCAACCTCTCGGAAGGACTTACGGACACACATGTTTAACGTGATCGTACTCCGCATGAACACGGCGACAGTTGTAGCAGCGTGCAAATCCAGCGCGCATACCACCGTGCTACCGCGCCCGAAATGTGCCAACAGCACGCGGTGTTCCCAGGTGATCACCCGCTCAAGTACTAACCGCGCCCGATGCTGCTTGACTTCGGTGATCTAACGAGAACCGGTGTTATCAGCACGGTAGGGCCGTTGGCTGCGTTAAACCAAGTATCGTTTTGTGCTAATTAAATACCGTTCTTTAATTTTGTAACTGGAATTTGTGTTTTTACCCTATCCCTGTTTGTTCCTGAGTTAGTTTTAAGTTCCGTGTTTTCCCACTAGGATCGCTACAAGCACGTTCAATCTATTATGCGCGATCACTTTCCTATAGGTACACGTTAAATATGTAGCGTTACAATGCGTAGTTTAGAAGTTATAGGTGGTATAAGGACATTTCTAAGAATCCCCTTGTAAATATTTCAAAAGGTTACAGATTACTTGTTTATTGCTTATGATTAGTGCTTTAGTTTTCGAAATTCAAGCATTATAAAATTCAATATTTGAAAATTTATAATCGTTTTCAAAATTTATAATTTTTTTCAAAATGTACAATCTTTTTCAACTCATTAACAGAGTAGCACGCTGTGAGCTCCAGCTGTTTGTGAGCAGCAACAAGCGAGGGGTTGAGCCCCATAATAACGAAATAAATGGCATATGTTATTTTTAACAGTTTGGTAGAACCGAAGTCAGCTGTTAACCACTGCTATTTGACGTTAGAAGTGTTAAATTAATTGAAGTTAAAAATAGCAACCTATCTCTAATTCTGTATTACCATCCATATCAACCGAGCACTGGTTGGCCAGCACTTTTATTAGATATGAATTTATACAATATGATACTTTTTTTTTTAATGTTCTTCCATATATGAGCATAGCACAAGTTAAGCAAAGAATTTCCATTCAGCGACACATTTTCATTCAGCGCCCAACATGAGAAATAAAATCCCACGTCAGACATCTCAAATTACACAACATATAGATAAAAGCGAAATCTTGAGACGAACGACCGTTTAAGAATTTCTAATAAATCGGTACATTTAAAACGCTTTCTCGAAAGAAACTATTGCTGTATATTGCGAAAGAATTGCAATAACAATATCACGTTTGAAACATCCTCTTAATCAATACATATTCACACAGAGAATGCCAAATGAATAGTACTATTATTGTGACAGTTCAAACTTCAGGGCATTGAAGCACATGTATTGTTTCTACAATAGTGAATGCAACGAGTAAGTTCCGTGATACGACCAGTATTTTGTGGATATACATGTTTTGATCATTCCTGAATACATTTCAACTGTTATTTTTATCACAATAAATGAAACTTATTGCTTGTGAGAATATAACTTTGTAACAGTTCCTTGAAGAAAGCAGACATAGGAAATGGACAGACATATGGTCACTAAGGAAATTCATTATTTTTATACTAAGAAAAATTCATTATTATTTTTATTATAAATATTATCACTTTTATTATTTTTATTTTTATTGTTACAATAATAAGTAGGAATAAGATTTTCTTTTTGAGAATAAGGAATGTAAACTAAAATAAAATTATTCGCTCAAATTGCTGTTTAAATTATCTTTCATACAAAAGCACTTTGTTAATATAAAACAAATATTTAAAGGTATCAGTCGGTTTCGTTCATTGTCGTCACACTAAATGAGACAGCAGTATTTCGAGAAAAAGCAGTAAGATGTCTGTCACTAAACACTGCTCACGTGACTCAGACATAAAAACGTTGCTATTTTAAAAGCAATAAAAATGAAGCGAAAAAGCCAAGAAGTTGTGAAATAGTGAAATAAAATAGAAGAATAAAGTAAAAGGTTTGATAAAAACACAGAGAACGTTAAATATGAACATGAATTGAAAATAAAGTTTTGGAAAATAAATTGTTAAACAAACAGATAAGAATACAGAACAATTACAAATAAAATAGACAGCAGGTTTAAGAAACTAAATGATTTATATACGTATCATCAAGCGGATGGAAAACCCCATCCCAGTTAACATATTTAAATATCAACTAATTTCGGATATTAAATATAATGCAGAAGTAATAATATAATTTAAATAATATAAAATTTCAAAAAAAAAGGCAGAGAAGCTACATAATGAAAACAACCAGTTTCAGATATCAAATGAGCTGCCTGCATCAGGAAAAGAAAGGCAAAGTAGATACACAAAGAAAAAATAACCAGTTTCGTGATATACATATGGTTTATTTCTAATATAATTCAATTATAATGTCTTTACATTTATTTTATGTATTTTAATTACCGGAAATTATTACTTTCCTTATATACATAATGTATAAGGAAAGTATCGTGACGGGGACGAAAATTCGATTTCGAGTTTTCGACGGGAGAGCAGGTTTCAAGCATCCCTGATCACGAATCGAACATTTTTGAGGTGATGTCTGTGTGTGTGAAAGTATGCGCGCGCGTGTGTGAAAGTATGCGCGCGCGCGTGTGTGAGTGTGTGTGGAGACGATATCTCACGAACGGAGCCATTCGAATGAAATTTGGCACAAAAATCATAATCTATGAATACTGGAAGCCTATTGTTTTAAAACACAATCGAATGTTCAGAACCCCCTAAATTTTCGAGTGAATTGTTGAAAAAATCATCAAAAAATCAAAACCTTTAATAAAGTTGCGTAAATAGACATTTCTTATGTAATTTTTCCTTAGAAAACGATTGGCATAACCTTTAGAACGTTAGCAGGAACCGTTCTCGAGATATTGCACATTTTTCAAATACATTTATCTAAAAATCCCATAAATTAAAAAAAATATTAACTGTTCAGAAATATGCCCACTTTTCATATGTAACATCATGTCATAAATTAGGTGACATCATTCACGTGGATCTAACTCGTTCCATTCACGCTAAAAGATACTTTGAGTAATACTTTTGTATTTGATAGTCAATAATCATTTATCTGCTGTAAGAATAACTTATTTCTTTGTCCGTAACGCTTGGCGAGATTTTGGCGCCGAATTTAGCTGAATGTCGCCAACTCGGCGATATTTTTAATTGTTGCCAAATTAACAAAAATCTCGCCAAATTGATGAAAATGACGCTAAATCAATGAAAATGACGACTAATTGAAGAAAATGCAATACCTTGGAAAGAATATAAGTAGCTATAGTATAAGAATAACATTTTTTTAACTGTAAAACTCGGATTAATTGCATTATATAAGAAAAGTCATGTGCTGCCCGCATCAGATTTTTTTATTATTTAAACACCGACACAATAGGGTTAGATACAATATGGAAGGTATTTATTTGACACAATATGGCGAACGACTATCCTATTTAGAAATGATACAATAAACAACACTTAAATAAACCGAAATCTAGTGCAGACTCTGTTTCAAATGCCCTCCTTCAGAGAGAATGCACAAATGAATTCGAAGAAAAATACTGAAGCGCATTTCATCAGCGTACAAGCATTGGAGGTGTCACCGTGTTTGAGGTCCGTTGATACATCTGCTTAAGAGGTATTTATTGCATTCCGTGTACGCATTCGTTCGCTCTTGATGTCGATCCCTACTCATTATATAATGCTCTGCATTACATAATGAGCTCATTATATAATGCTTTCATTATACATTTCATAATGCTCTCATTATATAATGCTCTATTTTGTAATTGGGTTTTGTTTCATCTATCTTCCTTTGTTGCCGAGTTCATTTTCTCAACTTTTTAAATTTTCCCTCTAGACGCGCTGCACTTATTTTTATTCGATCGCACATGGTTACTTTACTATAAATATAACTAACGCGTACACAAACGGCCCTTTCCTTACAAAGTTATTGTGGTGTTCAAGGACATTCCTATACAAATAAATCTGGTGTGAGCAGCACATGAATTTCTCTATAGACTCAAATTCGCATTACTTTTCTTTCTTGTATCATTCATTGATTTTAATTGCACAAAATAATTATTTGAAAATTGCACAAAATAATTATTTGAAAATTGCACAAAATAATTATTTGAAATTAAACTGGATTTAAAGTTTCATTTCAATTTTCATTTTCATTTGGGGACTGGAAATATTTTCAAATGCGACGTGGCAAAAACACGATATAATTAAAATATCTCGAGAACGGTTAGTCTTAAAGTTATCAGATTAGTCTTATTTTTTCGTCGCCAAAAATTACGTATAAAACAATCATTTAATTGATACATTTGAGCATAAGTAATCTTTTATTTCAGATTTTGGCAATTTTTACAAAAAAAAAAGTTTATTTTATTTCTTTCCGAATCGTACCAAGATCTAATCAGCACCAGAGTATCTCACAGGTGACTTACATACCAAATTTTGAGAAATATGATCAAATAGATTTTCAGCTATAGAAACATACTTGTTCTTGTTTAGGTGGTCATTTTGCAAAAACGGCAGGTTATTTTTTTCCGAATCATACCAAAATCTAATCAGCACCAGTGTAACCTACAATTGATTTATCTACCAAATTTTGTGAAATTTGGTCTATTAGTTTTTCAGCTAGAGTGGACACATACATTGCACAGACACACACATACAGACATACACACACAGCCGTCACGCAATAAATTGTTTCCAAGTTTACTAGCGCGTTCGAAACGTGTAAATTCGTCTAAATCTCGAGTTCCGATTTTCGACATGATTCCAATAATTTCCCTTATACATAACCGTGTATTGTTGAGAAAGTAAAAACATGCATACTATGCATTGTATGGAAAAAAAAATATCTGATGTGGGCAGCACGTGCCTTCCTCTACAGACTCAAATTCATTTTTTCTTTATTTCTTCAATAATTCATTAAATTGAGTTTAATTGCACAAAATAGCACACATGATTATTTTAAATTGCCCTGAATGTGAACTTTTAATTTAATTTTCGTTTTCATTTGACAACGGGGCGTATTTTCAACGCGGCATAGCAAAAATGCAAGGGGGAAAAAAAAACTAACTCGAACGATTAGTCTTATTGCAATGGGGTTGGTCTTATTGTTTTCATCATCAAAAATTACAAATAGAACAAGTATTTAATTCATACAGAGCATAAGTAATCGTTTATTTAAGATTTTGATGATTTTTGCCGGCCATCTCGCAAAAAAGGCAGGCTCTTTTTTCCCGAATTGTACCAAAATATAATTAGCACCAGGGTAACCCACAAGTGACTTATCTGTCAAATATCGTGAAATTTGGTCAATTAGTTTTCTAGCTTGAGTGGATACATACAATTTTTGCAGGTCTTTTTACAAGTAAAGGCAGATTATTTTATTTTGAATCGCACATGTGTCCACGTTATAACATTTTATAAAATTAGGTCAATCAGTTTTTGAGTTAGATTGGATACAATACATTGCGCGCGTACACACACACAGACACATGCACACCGGCCACTCTTCATACTGCTATATGCCTTAGGGTTAGTTGTGTGTGCCTAGGTTTTCTACAGGCACACACACACATTAAAATAGTTTTTAGTTTTGTAGTGTGATCAAAACGTGTAAATCCGTCGAAAACTTGAGTTACGATTTTCGACATGATTCCATTACTTTCCCTGTACATAACTATATATTGCAGGGAAAGTAAAAATAACGCACTTAAATTAGATCCCCCTAGAAGATTCCTGAGCTAGATATAGTATATTGAACACGGCATCAATAAATGTAGAAACTTAGCGATCGGTCAGAAAGACATAAATTTGCTTTTTAAATAATTCTAGCAATAAAAATATTTCATTCGGTTAAAATATAAAACACGCCCATTTATTTTCGGAAATACAATTCCATTGGAATTCTCGGAGCATGTTTTCTGATTTATTGGCAGTTCTTGAGCTTTTTTGCTGCGATATAAAACAGCTCCATTAAAATCGTATCTAAATTTCATCTCAATCGATTTACAGGTAATCGATATATGCTGACATCTGGTGGATTTTCATTCCACTCTCTGTTATAGAGTCTCTTTAAGAATTTATTTTCTCGACTTGCGCTTGAGAGCTTGCAAAAGAGATTTCTAAGATGGTGCTCCCGAGAACCGAAGTACTCTGATTTCAACTTCAAAGACACTTAAGGTGCTCGTGAGAAAAGTATTGCTACTCATGCAGTTAACCGAACCCCGTTGGCGTTCTTAAGAAAGTACAGCCATTTTGGCGCTATTTATTTCTCTTATTATGAATCTACGTAATTACCAGGAAAAGTGACGAAACAAAATTTATATAATAATAAAGCACAAATTAATACACATAGAAGTTTAAATACATTAATTGCTTAACAAAATTGGCTCATTCAATAATACGATGCGGTCATGAAAAAAGCTTTGAATTTGAAAAATCTTTTGTTTACTCTTAATAAATATTTCAATGATTTTTTTTCAATATTTGATTTCAAAAAATACTTTACATTTACTCATATTTTTAATTTTAAAAATTGTTTGTTTATTTTTCGATAATTTAAATAAATTGTTTTCTTTTGAACATTAAAATTTCAAAAATCGTTGTTTATAATCTATGTAGTATAAATTTCAAATAACTTTTCTTTTACTTTTTAACACTTTACAACATAGTTGCAAAGTGTTTATGACTTTGGTCATTCTGTCATTCAGTTCGCACGATAAATAACTGCCGTAAAAATGACTTTATCAAAATAGAATTTTAGTATGTTGTTCAGACTGTCTGTGGGACATATGGAATGTAAATAAATAATAGCACCGAATTAGTTTTGAATTGAACCCGTGTTAAAAAAATGAAATACATTGAACCGTATGGGACCTAATTTTTCAAACATTTTTTAAGCAAAGTAAAAATTCATAAATTTATTCGAAAATTTTAGGAAATATTCAAATTATCGCATAAAATATATAAAAAAAATTTCAGCAAAATATGTTCGGTAGTTTTTAATTAAAAATTAAAATAATAATTACACCCATATTATATGAAGAGGTCACGTGACCCACTTCAAAATAAAATATGGTATACATCTCTTTTACTCTTACGATGATGTTTAAAGATTTTTGAAGTACAATAAATTATTGTAGTTCTGCGATAATTAAACAAATATCACCGCTGAATGTATCGCATTTTAGATGCGATACATTCAGCTGAAAGTGTTTCATAATCAATGCTTTATGCATGATTGATCTTTCTTGTTTTAATTTACATTTTAAAACCTCTGGCTACTTTCACTAATTTGAATTGAGCTTTTGGCATCCTATATTGAAAGTGCCATATACATCTTAATTGGCTGGTCATCAATCCATTTGGATACAAATATTTGAGTATCCGTAAACTGGGTGATGAAGTCAGAAGCGCCTTTAAGAGCCTTTGAGCATTTTTCGGTGATCATTGACAGTAGGTAAATGAAATTCTATAATTTCTTTGATTGATACATTTAATGAGGTTGTCATTAAGCCATCCTGTTTTATCACATATGTGTTGAGAAGTTCTTCTTTGAGCTTCACAATATTGCAGTGAGCTCCAAAAGTATTGTTGGAAACGATGTTTTTCAAGTAATTTTTAAAGGATTCAGTCTTCGCTTTATCAACAAAATTAATTTTAAAATCAAAGGAGATGTTTCACTATATGAGAATATTAGTGTTTATACATGATAAAAGCGATTAATATTTTTATATTAAAAAGACATTTATGGATATCAGAATGATATATATTACTGCAAAGTCACTATAATCAAAATATTTTACTGTAAGGTTGGGCTGTCAGCCTGGCAACGAATGAAAAAGTTGTCAACACAGCGTCGCCGAGCATAGATAGTATGGCTCCTTTATATACGAGCTGACTCATCAAGCATATTGAAGCCCACCATAGCTGGAAGCGCAATCCATTAGCATTAGCTCTATTCGTATTTTCATTTTAGGAATTATAATTTAAATAAATATGGGTGGTTGTTCTGCACCAAATTGCTCTAATCATTCTAGTAAGGGTTTTCGGCTATTTTGCTTTCCTAGAAACGAAGAAAGAAGAAAACAATGGTTAATAAATAATTGGATACCCGGTACTGGAGAATACTTGTGTGAGCTATGTTCTACAATATTCTAATTCGAACTTCTTTTTTTATATAAAGTACTTATTTTAAACATTTATTTCATAATTTCTGTAACTATAGTATGGAATCCTATGGGCTTCGATATGCTTGATAAGTCAGCCTGTAGTAGAGGAGCTCTAATAGATAACATTTCGTCATTCATGACGTTACGGATCAGGAAGGACTTTCAGTGTCGTTGCAACAACACAAGTTTTATTAGCAAGTCGCATTATTACGATTAAAAATTGTTTGTTAATTTTGAAGTGGCAATATCCGGACTTAAACAACTTGCTCAGAGATTTTAAATTGTGCTGAGCAACTTTTCCATAGTGGCGTCTAAAGAGATTTAGTGACGTCGGTGGGTAAAATGACAGTTGCAGTTAACAAGTTCGGTCGGTCTCTCAAAACCTGAGAACAAAATGCGAGCCTTTACTATTCCCGTGACATCATAAGAGCAGAGCCAAGTAAAAAATAAAAATAAGTCATGCCCGGAACGAACACACCCTGATTATTATTTAACTACATTCATTGAAATCAGAGAAAATAATTTATAGTTAAAATGCTATATTATAAATCATCTTAACATAGATAAATATCTTACCTTATGCTCTGATCTTCAACATAGCAATAATTTAAAGAAACCGATAAAGGTACAATGCAATTCAGTTTAAATTACCAGGAAATTCTGTATTACTCACCTATAATAAAAGAAATAAAAATAAGGCTAAATAAATATTTTATAAAATTTCTGGTTGATAAAATATAGTTGTTGTACAGTATATACACATTTGAGATTTAACTTAAATAAATAAATATTGGTGTAGTCTTATGTTAGGATTCACGAATGAGTCAACATTTCTGGATAACTAAGTTTTATTTAAGGCGCTGTAATCGGAAAGAGGAGCATTACAAGGTGTGTAGGAAAGTCCGTATCAGGGAAAATTTCTTGAGAACGAATTGAGTTATTCTTATTTTTGAATGCAGCTGCATAAACCACTATGGCGTTACGCAACACAATGTTGATGCCCCTTATTATGGGGAGGGGACTGTCTGGGTTCCTTTTAGAGAAAAAAAAGTCAATTACAAAGTTTTAGAGCGTTGCCAAATTAGAACAAATATGCCTGACTCAAAAATCTGAAAAGAACTCTGAAAACAAGGGAATATATTTTAAATCATTCCCATATAAAGGAAAAAAAAACATTTACGTATTCAGAAGATAGGGATGCCTTGCATTGGGAAACGCTATGCGTGCAATCGCTCGGTTGCACTGGCATTCCGGTTAAAATAAGTATCATTTTGCAATATTCTTCATTAGTAAACATACTAGAATGGCTCATAAAATCGAAATAAAAATAGCAGAAATTGACAAACATATTGCATAATGATATAATACCTGCAAATGATATGTTCTTTCAAATTCAGATTAGTTTATTTATTTTCCTGGCTTCAGTTACGATAATGATTACCGAAAAATCGTCTGTCAAATGAAACAGTTAACATTCAAACTAAATTTTAGCCAAATATTGGCAATATTTAGCCAAATGTGTTAGCCTGGTCAATTGATTTCGGACTCTCAAATAATAGCAATGGTTGCCTGTAAATGTAGTTTATCCTCTAGAACAAGCAATAAGCCGTCAAGACATTTTACACATTTTCAACAATATATTTCGAAAATATTTAATTTCACCATGCATGCCCATGGAAAAGAATTTATTCCACAAAATTAAAATTTCAAGTGTTTACGGGCCAAATAAAATCACCTCTTTCACGCACGTGCGACATCAAAATCAAAATATCATTAGAATTTAAGTATACTGAAGTGGAATCAGTAAAAATTTGGCGAAATTATTGGCGTTGAAACATAAAACTAGTAAATTTCTCGTAAACGAAACTGGATGATTCAACGAAAATGAAATCAATGAAATTTTCTTCTAATACTAGACCTAGAAATTCAACCTTTTTAGTTCTTAGATTTTGCGTATTTTTTATGTTAAATTTGATCGAAAAACGTGCAATTCCTCGTGAAGTGTTAGCCGTGAATGCAAGCGTTCTAAAGTGTTTTCTTCGTTTTCTTATGATGAATTACGCACAAAGTGATTATTTATTTACACTGATCGACCAATCCGAATATTTTCACGATTTTATAAACAAATTTTTCGAATACTTGGGTACGTTCGAATTGTATAATCAACTAGAGCGAATTACTCCGACGTCCACAATGTCTTTAATAAGCGCCCGCTACGTAAATAATTTAGGTAAAACCAGTCAATTCCAAGACGCCCGATTTGAACGCAAGATTCCCCCCCCCCCCCGCTCTGATTTTTCCATATGTGCCGAAAATTGCACAACACAAATTTCCACTGCGATGGAAACTCCCCACGTTGCGGCCTCTCGCTTCCGGGGAAACACATTCTCGCTTTAATTCATCCCACCCGATCCGAAATCAAATTTTATAGACCTACTTAAAAACTCATAGAAAGTTCAGAAATATAGTAATTGAAAAATTGATGAAATATATAAAATGCGACGATATCACTCCACTTTCTAGCCAAATGTTATAATCGAGTGAATGTTCAATTTTTCAATACGACAATATTAAAATGAAATTGCACAAAATACGCATATTTCGATATATATAATAAGTCAATAACTATGAAGGTATTGTGTTACTGATTCTTGTTGAAAAGAGCGTTTTTCGATTATTTTAACAATGTCACGATAGAAACTCTTTGATAAAATTTTCAATCACTAAGAAACGGATTTGAGTGAAAATCGCTCAAAACTTTGCTTCAACAAAATATAATTAAAAAATATTAAAACATAATTAAAAACTTATATATGTAATTAAATTATACTTATGTATATAAAAAAAATTAGATATACTATTAAAAACTAGAATTAAAAAAATCGTTCCGAGGTATCTTGATACCTGACCTGGGATATCACTGTACCAAATTTTGTAGCCGTGAGATACTTTGAATATTGCGCTACGTTGCCGACAGACGTATTTTTTATTGTGTAAAAAAACAGAGTTCCAGTATCAACAAGTTGTAATAATTGTATCATATTTCATTCAAAACGATGTATTCAGTCGGGAGCTGTCGCCCACACACACACACACACACACACATATATACATATATATATACAGGGTGATTCAAAAGTTCGGAGCAAAAGTAAAACGCTATAAAAAAAAATCTATGGGTCGGAGAGACATGCGGTTTGCAGATAAATATTCATCGTGGTAAACGGATTTTGTGTGCATGAAAAAAAAATAGTTCAAAATCTCGACATTAGGGGGCGCTGCAGCAGATAAAGCCATGGAGGTGATTTTTGCATATCGCTCACGCAACGCAAAATTATGATCAGACAAAAATATTATTGAATACCAACCCACGTCAAGTGATGGAGTTGCTACGGTTAACGTTTGGCGCCGATCGCCTACTGCGCAGGCATAGCACACATGGATGGACTGAGAGATCCCCAGATCTCACACCCTATGATTTCTGGTTGTGGGGATACCTAAAATAACGGGTCTGTAGAAGAAATCCCCATTCCTTACCAGCACTGAAAGACGCCTTACGGCAGGAGTTAGCAGCCATTCCCGTTGATATGCTGTTTCATGCTGTATCAGCCGTAATACCGCGACTGCACTCAGTACTAGAATGTGGTGGTGGACACATTGAGCACTTGCAGCTGTAAATCATGCTGAAATAAACTACCTCACTTCACAATTATTACCTCGCATTGTTTTCCCTTGCAGCAGCGCCCCCTAGTGTCGAGATTTTGAACTATTTTTTATTCATGCCATACAAAATTCCACACCACGGCGAATATTAATCTGCAAACCTCATGTCTTTTTGACCCATAGATATTTTTTTATAGCGTTTTACTTTTGCTCCGAACTTTTGAATCACCCTGTATATATATGTATGTATATACATGCATACAAAAATGTTCGATTCGAATTTAAGGTAGATCGAAAGGTATAAATCCGTCGAAAACTCAAATTTGTTCCCGCCTCAAAATTTTTCTACACATTATGTAGGCGAAGTCATAAATTGAAGATGGTCACAAACAAAACATTCAATAATGCAAATGGGCTTGTTTGTCATTGATGGTCATGGTAACGCCGGCGAACAGATTGTTTTGAATGCACCTTGGAAATGCGGAGCTATGCAGCAGATCACGAACATCTATGAGACTAGCGTGAATAACGAGAAAAGCACTTTTAGCAGAGCGTGATTAAAAAGTCAGGAGTACTAAATGAATACATTGATCGCCCGCTAATAGGTTCAGACTCAAAAGTTTCCACGAATCCAATTCGATGACAAACATTTTATCTTTACATTAAATTTAACATCATTACAGTATAATCGCGCTCCTATTGCAAATAACATTCATGGAACGGTTTTGCCCGTCTTCTCTTTTGCCCGTGCACATAAAAACTTTTCTAAATACCGTTGCAGGTATCGGTTTATAAAATCGCATAAAATGCGGAAAATAGGTTCTTTGCAATGGAAGCTTTTATCTTTACCTTGGGAACGCCCCTTAATGGAGGGTGATTATATACTAGGCCAGTGTTTTTCAAAGTGAAACTCTGGGGGTTCCGCGACAGTGTTCCAGCGGTTCCGCATCGTGATAGTTTCGTTCAAATTTTCTCAAAAATGAAAAAAATTGTTAAATTTTGAATAACTTTTTTAGATACCATTGCAGGTATCTGTTATTTCATGCAAAAGATCGTATAAAAGGCTGTAAACAAGTTCTTTGAAATGGAAGCGCTCATCTTTACCTTGGGAACGCCCCTTAATGAAGGGTGAATATATATTAGGCCAGAGTTTTTTAAAGTGTGTTCTGTGGAACTCTGAGGATTCCGCGACAGTATTCCAGAGGTTCCGCATCATGATATATTTCGTTTGAATTTTCTCAAAAATGATAAAAGAAATGTGTAACATTTTGAACGCATAATTTATTCCACAATGGACTCTTTCTTAATTTTGGGGTTTCGCCTTCAAATTAAATCTCAGAAGGTTTTTGCTTTAAAAATTTTTGAAAAACACTATACGAAGGTCCGTTACAGCTTCATGTACCCTATGTTCAAATCTTTTAAAAAAATTTAAAGCACAACATGGTTGGATTGAAATTGTCGGTTTCCATAGATGTTTGCAAAAATGTGGCAATTTCAAATAGCAAGCTTTCCTGCGGCTATTACGGGATATCGGCTAATATGAAGTCATCGTTTCCAATCTGAAAGCTAATACACCACTTAATGTGGAATAAATTGCTCATATGCTATTTTAATACAATTTTACAGTAGTTTAATATATCAGCTGTACAGACTATAATATTACAGTCGTTTAGGGAAGTATTATTTGTCTACATAGCGCTAGAATGCTCTATTATTCAGGGGCAGACTAATACAGGGGCATGAGAGGTAGCTTCCCCGAGGCTTCGTAGAGGGAGCCCCACATTAAACGCAGCATCTAAAAATTAATAATTGCATTCTGAAAAAAATATGTATACCATCAGAATTGGCTCGCCCAGAGAAAATATTTTTGAAGACCTATAAGGATTACTGGACTAATTTTCCCTCCTGGCTATGATGTAAAAGCCAATAATTTAAATTCCATTAAAATGTGCAGGAACTTCATTTTATGTACCTTTCTCTAGAATGCAATCATGTTGTTGAAAAAAATAAATATTTTTGTGTATTTCCAATATGTCGAGAGGTGGAGGAGGAGGGGGGGGATATCTGCTGTGGACCCCAGTTAGACTAAGTCAGGCCCTGATAATATTTTTAAATTTAGAATACTTCGTGCTTAAATAATGAGATTAAAAAAAATATATAGTTGGGCTCACCATACGTCCTGTTTTGATTGGGATTGTCCCGGTTTAAAGGTAAGTCCCAAAGTCCCGGTTTGAAATTCATCTTTTGGAATAAAGTTTTGATGGGAAAGAACAATTCTTGTGGCTAAGGATCCTGCTATTACATTGATTGCAATTAAAACAGATGCAGAAAAAATATTCACTTAAAAACGCTGTTATAAACGCAATGAATTGTTTGATGAAGTGGTGATTGTTAAGAAATTCTAGTCTTCGAACACCTGGAAAATAGTGAAAATTAACTGTGCCGAAAAATACAGTAAAAGTTCAAATTTTGAAGAATTTCAGGGATGAAGAAATTTTAATATCGAATTTCCGCATGGAATAATAATTATATTTTAATATCGAATTTCGAGTTATGGAGTAGATTTTTTTTCTTTGAAAGGGTTGTTTTCCATCATGAACGATGTTTTATTTGAAGAATGAGGTACACTTGTTAAATCTACTAGTTCTAATGCAGGTGTAATGTTAAATCAAATGCTCTGTGAAGAGAACATAGATTTGAAATGTTCAAATTTTTAACAAAAATTAAAAACGACAACGATTTCCTTAAAAATGTCAAGCAGGCAACATATATATGAGTGGTCGAAATCAAAAGATTAATGCCTTGTGCTTCAGGTTACAGTTTTGTTTACCTGTATTCAATAAAAAAAATTATTTCATTTTATCCCGGTTTGGAAAACAATTTATATGTTAAACCTATGTATACTTCTTGTTTTTAACATTATGTATACACCCATCAAATTTATTAGCGATACTTTCATGAAATATTGTACTCACATCACGTTTGTCAAAGGTACACACATACTGACAAAAATCTGCTTCAAAGCATTAAAATTTCAAATTCAAAAAATGCCGGAAATGCAGTAGTACTTCCTTGACGCATGAGAAACGGATATTACTTCGTTACGAAATAGATATTGAGACACTTCGTAATAAATGAAGATATACGATAACGAAGAATAATGTTCTAATTTTACATGATCTATAAATTAAATAGTCATATGTTTTTAAATTAATAAAGCAAGCGATATTTATACTGTTTTAAATTAATAAAACAAAATTATTATAACTTTTAATTTTTTTTAAAGGGTGTGAGAAAAATGTGATATATAAATTTTGTAAGTCTATTCCCAAAACAACACAAACTATCATTATTTTGTATTACCTACTAATATAATTACGACGAAAATTACCAACATTCTCCACCTTACACAATAAAAAATCTCTTGTCTGTTTGTGTGTGTTGTTTGTAGCAGAAAATCTAAGCTTTGGACAGCCGAAAAATTTGGTACTGAGTCAGCTGGTCACCTGGGACAAATTAAAAACCATGGTGAGGGCGACCTGGGGGTTTGCACCCATTAATTCACCATGGCAACCTGGGACAACAGACCACCGAGACAGTTTTTGCTAATTAAAATTAGTTTAAAAGTTTTGAACTTTTATATTTAAAATTTGGCCATTTCGTCATTTTCCGCCATTTCGTCTTATCAAATCTACCCATTCATCACCGCTGCAGACGATATTAGAGAGCAGGTGTTTTGATTAAATGCACACATTTTGTTTGGACAAAAAAATCTGTTTCAGGACTAAGTAGGTTTAATTTATCTGTTTTCTAACTTTAAGAATTTAAAAGATTTTATTTCCATTTCTCTTATTTGGTATTATATTATCAGTTTGAAAATTGTGCTAAATTTTGACTCAAATTGGATAAAAACATAACAATGTTTTCACGTTGGCAACAGCTTAGTGACATCGACGGATGAATTGGCTTAACATTATGTATATTATACTTGTAAAATAGTATGAGACAGTGTAAATGGAAAATTCATTTTAAGGGATGAGTTTCAAAAATTATATCACGTGCTGAAAAATGAAGCATCTGAGGTAACGAAAAAAAAATAAAAAAAACTGCAAAAGATATTTTCCAGGTATTATCAAGTTCATCAAATATTATTCGATGAAATTACACAACCAAAAAAGAAAAACACTCTGCTCCATTTTCTGACAGAAAACTGTACCAGATTGTTTGGAAATAACTTTCAATTTTAATTGCACTCATCCGATAATGTGCTAGAATCTTGAACTTTTATTGCAACTTAATGAGATTTCGAGATGGAGTCATTTATTTCGGGCCTTGCCATTTATGAAATTCGAATGCTTTTCTGTTGAAAATAGAAATGTGCCGTTAATTAGAACTGTCTACGCGAATGGCAATCATTCGAAATGGGTAGATTCTTTAAGAATTTAGAATGCCATTACTTTATGGATCTGAATTAAAAACTTTCTCATTTCAAGATGTCATAATCCTATTCTCATCATAATCCTCCGTTTAAATAACTATTTTAAATCAAGTGTTGACCACCACGGAATAGGAATTCAGTGATTCACGCGTCCTTGGAAAAATATGCTCTTTTAAAAAGCAACTCTACGCGAGTATACAAGCACGGGCTAAAAATAGCTCAACAGGTGCCAATGACAAATAAGACGAATGGTCAAATAAGACAAATATACAACTAAAACGAAGAATGGAAGTGACCCCTCTAGCCAATGACTGGGCGATATCGGACCCCCCATGTCTTCAAGGCGCGAAAGCGATATTCTTTGGCGAAAGTCCACCAAGAGTTCTCTCACACTCTTCGCTTTGGACGCCTACGATTGTGTAGCTATAAACGTGCCCCCGTCGTTGTGAGGCTTCGGCTCTCGTTGAGAAAATGGCGTTTTTGCACCGTACTAGATCCCGTAATTCCAGGAAATCTATGCCGGACCCTGTAAAATTCATAATAGAAGAAAATATGATCTGCAATCGCTCTAAAACCAAGGTTATCCAATCTTTGGCAAAACTGCCACTACAAAAAGGATCCGAATCAAATTAATAGAGCTGAGCAGAATGACTATTTGAAAGAATGAATAATCAATTTTAGCCGGACCTAAAGCATCATGCCATTAAATGTGAAGATAACTTGCCCTGTCATTAGAAAAGCTTAACAATCAAGATATGAGGAATTTAATGGAAATCATTGACTAAAGTGGACGAATCCCTATTAAGACTCATTATAGGTCTTCACGCCACGATGCTGTGGAACCTGATTCTCTCTGACACCGGACTGGTTCAGCAGCGGGTCCGTATCATCAGCGTTGGTGAAATATTTACATTGACTCAAAGTGAATCACATGTTGGATCTTCCAAAAGAAACGATATAGAATAGTGCGATGCATACCTGTGAAAGTTATATATGGATTTGCACATACGGTGGGTGGAATAGAAATCGAAAGTGGGATTCCGGACCTTTGATCTCTCATGACGATGACTAACAAGCACGTAAGTAACAAATAACATTCAATTTAGAAATTTGTTAGCATTGAGGGTAAGATATATCCAGTGTGAAGTTTTATAAGATGAAATCAGCTTTGAGTAACGACTCTAGGGAAGCAGATGCGAAATAATTACACATTTAAGGATTAATTCCTAATAGATGTAATATAATGTATAACTGTGTACGTTGTGTATAATAAGTAAAAGTATTTAACCGTTAATTCAGAAAGATGATTATTTTCATCAAGATAATTTGAATAATGCCTTTATGGAGATTGTGTAGATGGATGTATATTATTTGAACAGAAATTAATATGATGTATGTAGCAATGCTAAATGAAACTAAATGCACAAACAAATTGATATTTAATGAAAATTGTATGAAGTATAACCTTCACAAATAAGTAAGTGGCACCAAAATCACTAAAGTTATAGGAAGATTAATTATTGAATGAGAAAGATTCATTATTTTATTGAGCCTATGTAGGCATGCTACACAAAATAACGATACAATTATTGAGGGATAAAGAAAACAAACTTTAAAATGCACTTGTAAATTACCAATTAAGTCAGCTTTCTGCCTGATGCAGATTATTTCGTTAGATATTGGGCCGTAACTTCTGCGAATTATATAAATATGTAGCCTTCGAGCTATTATTAGACTTAATCAAAAATATTACAAAAATTAGAGATTTACAGATTCAATATCTGAGGTTTATCTAAAAGTCAAATAGTGCATGTTTTAAGATAAAGAATTGGTGTTTAAAGAAGGTGTGAGACCAGAAATAGATCTCACACGTGTTTTAGTGAGACAGTTTTATGCCAATTATTTATTGATCTGAAACTTCGGACAATACCTCCAGTCTGAAGGACGCAGAGGTTGACGACGCGTAAACCCAGAGGTCAGAAAACCATAAATTTAGGGGCGTCAAGACAGAGGGGGGCCGTGAAACTCTTACGAAAATGCATAGTAACGACCTTGGATGGAAAGGCAAGCCAATGAAGAAAGTGCTTGTTGCGTCACCCTGAATGCTGCAAATCAGAGAAAAGGGGAAGTGACAGTTTCGAGGCAAAAGAGTCACAACCGGTGACTTAAGAACGACACTAAAATAATAACAGTTCGACATTACAAATAGATATACGATGACGTGACTTGATAATGTCACTTGTGGAATAATAGTTGGACATTATGACTTAGAGAATACGAGTTGGCGATATATACTCGTGCGACATGACTAGCACGATGCTGATACTTAGTTAAAGATATATACGTATGACTTGGCGAATACAGATATGACTACGAGAATGGCATAAGTGCGGGTGTTTGAGTCAGCAGTACAATATGATCGACGAATTTACGTGTCAATGCATTACACCACGAGCTAATGCTAGTAATAAGGACGACATCAAGTACGTGCTGCTAACAAAGTACAAAACAGACTTGAAGGTATGTGTTCCTCAAATATTTACAGGTCATCAAAACATTTTAGGCGTTTTTGTACTGGTCTCACATGGTTCCTCCGCCGAAATAATATAATTAATTGTGTAATGAATTTAATAAGTATTTTATGCTGTTAATAAATATTTTATTGTTAAGTTAAAACGGTGCAGTCAATTTAGTACTATATTAATTAATAATTTTTTTACAGAACTCGCGCGAAAGATAATAATTGGAGGGTTATATAGCGGGCACACAAAACGCAATGTACTACAATAATAATGAGTTCCGCTATGTACGATTTTACGGCCATGTTAAAAGATATAGATATTATGTTGATGATAAATTAAGCTAAAGGTTAACTTCAAGTATTTTTAATGTTTCTTTTCGCGCACCACAGAAGGGATTTAAATATGTGTATTAGCAGCGTAATTAGCGAGGGTAACTTAATTTGTAATAATCTGAATCTTCGATAAAGACGGGCCAAATACGCACTCCTCTCGTTGCAAATTACGCAACAATAATTTCTTTTAGGGTAATTGATCCTTCCCTTACAGAATTTAGTGGCCACTGTGCATTTTGGGGACGTACAGCTAACCCAATCAAAGAAGAGACGAAAAAAACAATTATAAATTTGCCTTAGCGTTAATTAATGCTGGAATATTTAACAGAAAATAATCAAAGTGATTAGACTCAAATGAGATAATTGGATGTTAAAAGGAATGAGCTCAAAATAATGTGACACGCACAGTATGTTGATAAAATAATGCTAGTTAAAAATATGAATAAGTTTCGCCTTGATTAGAATACTGATAGCAAAATGATATGTAAGGATTACAATTAATTGTTGAATAATAAAATATGTTGTTGTAAATGATAAGGTATTTATTTACATTGATAAATAACAGTGATGATAATAAGAATATATACATTGAGCCGAAGAGTCAAGTTTTTAATACATAAATATAAAATTAACCATATGAGGTAAATTAATGAGATAAATTGAAAAATGCTTTAAAAATAACAATTGATGTTAGTAATTATAATGGTGTGCAATAAATCGTTGTGATATCCTCTTTTAGATCTTTCTTTTATGAACAGTGTGTATTGTTTTAATTATTCACTTTTGAGAATGTGAAAGGTAAGTAAACTATTAAAAGGCAATCCGATCCACTATACAATGGCCAAATAGTTATTGGAATTTAAATGCTGACCAATGGTCAAGCTTAAATAATAATCTTTTTATATTTTGTCTTTATTTACAGACATATGTAGTCCATTTTAACTCAACTATTGAGTTTCAAACAATATAAAATAAGTACGGTGTGGAAAGTATCACTCGACTACATACGTTTATATTCCATTTTATGTTTTGGTGTGCCCTTGTCGCAATTATTGAAAGATTATATATGATTTATGTCTCCACTCTTCAGGATTAGAAAATAATGACGCAAGTTTGTGTTAAATGTGTTGTCACTTGTATGGATTTTTTTTTTATTAAATTCATTTATTATATTTAATTATCCACCACTTATTTAATTATTACTAAATAGACAAAACTACCAGTACAGTAAATATCCTTGCAGCTTCAAAATGGAAAGTTAATTATTGCATAATTAGCAGATGTGCAAAACAATAATTGAAATTTTTGCATTTATTACATTAAACTTCCTACAATTCCTTTCTTCCAAAAACAAAATTAATAAAATTTTTAATTTCAGAAAATTGGCGTTTATCAAATCGACAATACTGTCATTGAAGGGAATTTCCTCTCAGCAGCACAATCGGCAACTTTAATAGATTTTATAGCAGTTATACACGGTGTTTTAGAAGGAACGCAGCCCGACATTTAAGAAGTTAGAACTTATGTGCAGTTACATTGTATGTTAAATTATTAGTCAGTTGGTATTACTTCATTCAAATTAAACCAAAATAAGCAGCTAAATTGACCTTGCATATGGCAGTCTTTTCCAAATATTCATTTCTGTGTTTTGTGTCAGTTATGCTGCTTCTCAAAAACAAAGGTGTACTTATTTTCCAAACTTATATGGTGCATGAATCTTATAATCCTATGCAAAGCGAGTTTAATCTAACATTTCCTCCTTCAGTTGTTCCTAACAAATCAACAACTTTGCGTTTGATTGTTACATTTCTTGAGACTCTGAGTGTGCAAAACGTAAGGACTCCAGATACAAAGATCCCTCTCAAGCGCGGTTTTCCACGAACATTTAACTCGCTCAATAAGAACACCTCTTAAAAAATTATCTATTCAAACTGGACTATCACTAAACACTATTTTCAGGAAAAAACGGCAAGGAAAACTTGAACAAAATACATAAGCACATATAACACAGTAATGCAGCATACAGCTGTTTCGAGGATGCGCTGGATCCCTTTCATCAGTACAAGATAAGCCCATTCCTCTTCTGAACTTCAGGTTTTTTAGTTCTCATGCACTGACGAAGGGAATCCAGCGTATCCTCGAAACAACTATATTACTGTGTTACTTGTGATTAAATACTTTGCTCACGTTTTCCTTATCCATCGCACAAAAAGTATTTTACTTAATGACTATTTTTAGGGTTACGAAACGTCAAATCCTTGGATAAGTTGATTAGGGTTTATTGGCATAAGATTCAAAGAGGATATGCTGCGCCAGACAGAATTAAATCCTTGGAAACGGCATAGAAGAAAAAAGATAGGAATGGAAACTGACATACCCCAAGGTTATATTAAAAACTATTTCGGTTGATATTGTATTCAGGAATACCAACTGACTAATAAATAACTTTTCATAAAACTGACACAGGGCCACACTAATTCAGGGGCATACGGGACAGCTGCCCCAGGCCCCAGCGTTAGAAGGGCCCAAAATTAAACAATTGCAACATTGAAAAATTAATAATGCTTTCTGAAAAAAAATTATGCTATCGTAATACAGGTTTGCTCAGCGAAAAGATTAATTGAGATATACAAGACCATACTAATTCAGGATTTAAAGGATGTTGTCTTCTTGGCTATTATGAGAAAGTTGCCAGTGATATAAATTCTATTCAAATATGTAGGGGCTTCATTTTATACCTTTTTTCTAGAATGCAATTATGTTTTTTTGATAAAATAGTTCTGTTCATTTCATATATGTCCATAGGAGGACATGGGGCCCCGAAGAAATATCTCAGTCTAACTGTGGCCCGCACAGTTAAACTAAGTAGGCCCTGAATTTACCTGCCCGTAAGTTCTACACTAAATGATCCTTTTAGAAACACCCTGTACAAAGCATTAAACTCATATATATACTTTAAACTCATATATATATTAAACTCATATATACATACGTTCATTGCATTCATCCCTAAAAGTCTTTCTGAAAATGAAATTAAAAAGGCAAATTCAATAAGTAACATGACGTTCAATGCAATGGCATTCCCTGCAATGAAATCATACTACCAAAAATAATGTGCCATTTTTTCATTAGAAAGAATCATTTACTGGAATGTTTGGCAACAATGTTTAAATTTAATCGAATTAATTCAATTGTAAGATGGAGTTTTTAACTTTTCTTTCGGCGTAATGTGATTTTGAAATAAAAGTGCGCAATTAACTTGGAACATTGCCATGTGCGAAATTTGGATACTTTTCTGTTAAAAATGGGAATATGCCGTTAATTGAATATTTCTATTGAAATAACAATCATTTGAAATGGACGCAGTAATGTTTTAAGTTTTCGGAAAGAAAAGTAAATTATTTAATTAATGCACTTTATATATATATATATAAATGCTCATTGATTTAAGGAGTGTTTAATTTCTAATTTAGCTGAGTATCAGGCCATACTATAAATATTTGGTATGTGAGAAACTCCACTAAACTTTCTCTTACATTCATATTCTGTACTAATTAGGAACACTTGTATCATAATCAGCATCATAATTTAATATAACGCTATCCTTTCAAGTTTCTGTGTATGTTCATCCAACGAATAGCAAATGATCCTACAAATAAAAAAACTCTACATCTCAACATTCGGCACACGGCTCTCAATAAAGTAAAACTTTATACGTTGTAAATTGCAAAACCAGCTCAAAATGCGGTCTTGCTTTTATAGACATACTTATCTAATACAATACCAGTTGCCTGTTCAATCATGGGTTTCGTCCAGAAAAGAGCACCAGGCGCGAAGCGCCTTTAATCTCCAATCTCTAGGTGTGGTTCTTATCTTCATACTGTGACATTATTTCATTTGCCCATAGTTGGAGGTTCGAGGTTTTTGATTTACTGTTTTTATTATTTGACTTAGTTCCTAGTGTGGCAGTTTGTTGTACATTTAGAGTTTGAGTAATTTTGGGGAGTTGATGCAGTTCTAAGGATTTCCTATCAATTTGGCAGTTTAAGGTTTAAGAACATTTTTTAGAAAACATTGATCGAGTTTTAATTTAATATCAACTATTTAAGTTGGGACTTACCTAATTCCGATTTTCAATATTAAGTACCGCGCGGGGTCTCTTACGTGATTTGGCTTTGCGATGATCATAGTCATGCAGATTGAATAGTAGTTCATTTGGAACAGATGGCAGATTTTTATAGAATTTAAGCGCCAGGTTTTTAATTTGGGCTCTAACAGTTTTTATCTTGAAGTCTTTCCTAATTACCGAGTTTCTTAAGTATCTAGGAGCTTTCCTTATAATCCTTAGGGTTTTGTTTTGTTTTGTCTCTAGTAAGTCTATAGTAGTTTTACAGGCATATCCCCATACGGGTGCTGCATACAACATTCCCGGGCGCGAAAGGCCAGAGTGTATACCGATTCAACAATTTCAGAAGTAATCTCTCATGCCACACGCCAAACGTCGCTTTATCGCCAGTTCTGGTTTATTTTCGCTACACGTGCAATTGGAGGGGAAAGACGAATTGTTTAATAAAGAATATTGTTCATAATTTGATTGCATATCAAATTGCGTATGAGAATGTCGTTAGATACATTTGTATCAGATTACTTAGAAGATTATTATTTGTAACAGATTATCTGGAAGATTGTTTAGAAGATTATGTGTATCAGATTATTAGGGAAGATGTTAGGAAACTTATCAAAATATACAGTAGTATTTCAAAAACTGGTTTGATTATTTATAAATCAAATAACAATCCGACTAATGTGGTTTTCAAGTAATACTATTAAAATACATGTATTTAAAAACTTTGTGTACTGCATACGGATAGTTTGAAATTAGTTAAAGAAATGTTCGACACACATACATATAATTTATTATTTGAATGAAACGATTCTAATTTCGTAGAAAATATATGTGTAGAATCCGTATAATATTCAATTCTTATATAGTACAATAATCCGTAACGAAATTTGAAGATTATTTGAAAGGAGGAAATAATAAAATATTTGTCATTTTAAAATGCAAAATTTGTAACATTTTAAAGAAATTTGCTTGACATTTTTCAGTTTGTGGGAGCAATGTTGCTTTTTCGACACACGTAGGATAATGCAGCGTTTTTCAAGATGTGTTTGTTCTGCGGAACCCTTGGGGTTCTACGACGTGATAGTTTCAAGTAAATTTTCTTAAAAATTTAAAAACGGGTAAAGTTTTAATGCTTTTATACTTTTAAATTATTTTAATTTTAAATATTTTATTATTAAATTGAAGAATTTTAAATGTTATTCGAAAATAAATAAAAAT